>VYZV01003362.1:15151-30085 GCA_013401275.1 Pandion haliaetus | reverse complement strand
TGTTGATAACACAGGGATGTTCTTGTTACTGCTGAGCAGTGCTTACCCAGAGCCAAGGCCTCTTCTGCTTCTCACCCCACCCTACCAGCGAGGAGGCTGGGGGTGCACAAAGAGTTGGGAGGGGACACAGCCAGGACAGCTGACCCCAACTGACCAAAGGGATATTCCAGACCATATGATGTCATGATCAGCATATAAAGCTGGGGGAAGGAGAAGGAAGGGGTGGCTATTTGGAGTGATGATATTTGTCTTCCCAAGTAACCATTATGTGTGATGGAGCCCTGCTTTCCTGGCAATGACTGAACACCTGCCTGCTGATGGGAAACACTGAATGAATTCCTTGTTTTGTTTGCTTGCATGCATGGCTTTTGCTTTACTTATTAAACTTTCTTTAAACCCAGGAGTTGTCTCACTTTTACCTTTCCGATTCTCTTCCCCATCCCGCTGCGGGTGGAGTGAACAAGCAGCTGTGTGGGGCTTAGTTGCCAGATGGAGTTAAACCGTAACAGTTATACAAGGCCTTAAATCAACATTTTAATGAAAGTATCAAGTACATATTTGAAGATAAATAAGCAATGGACTAAAATATATGTTGTATTAAACAAAGACATATTTTGCTAGATTGTCTGACATTCTTCATAAGAGAGCAAGTTTATAGACTACTAAAATTCATTTGATGTCACTTATCTGAGCATTACTAATGCATAAGTTGCTAATTAAAAAACTATTAGTTATACTGGAGATGACTGACATTTACTAATTTCAGTTTGAAGGAGTTACAAAGTGAATAAAGAGCATGCTCAAAAGCAAACACTATCAGAAAATATTGAATGGGAAATTATGGTGCAAAGAAATTATTTGTGTTGAGAATCAGTTGTTTTTAAAAATAGTCTTGAGTTTAGTCTTTTATTTTGAATAATGAACATTAATTTGCTATATGATTGAACTTCAAGAAGAATCACAAATATGGAGAGGAATTAGGTTATTAAGTGGATGAATTTAGATGACTCTGAGGACCAGAATAAGAGAAAGAAAATGAACTTTATTCAGAAAATAGGAGACCGTGAATGATGAATCAATATGGGACATGGGAATTTTTTTCTTTATAAATGACATGGTGGAAAAAGAACAGGCTAGCACAATGTGATTCTAAGAAAATAATGTAAAGCAGTTGGAAGAAAGCAAACATTTCCCAGATTGTATCAGGAACAGGATTGTCATTAATGTGTTAGTGTGATCACAAAAACTTGTGAAACCTCATCTGAATAATCATACAATTCCGGTAATTTCCTTGATCAGGAAAATAACCAAAATATATGCTGAGAGGACCATGGGGAATAATAGAATAGAAATCAGAAGAGTTTAGAAGAATTCATATTGAGTGGTCTGGCAAAAAGAAGTCTAAAAAAACCACATCAACCTTTCTAGAAAAAGGAAGGGAATGAGCCATGTAAGCAAAGAGCAATTTCTTTCAAAGAACAGACATGTATAAATTGACAGTAAATACACTTAGATGGGAAAATCACACATACATGCACACACACACACACACAAATCTAATCCTTGTAAGAGTACTTTTCCTTCAACAATGTCTGATGATGGAAGAGTTAGAGTGAAAAAAAAAACTGCTTTGAAGATGAATATAAAAAAAAATTGGTATGAGGGAGTGTGTTTACCTGTCAGAGTAGGATACTGCATGCCACCACTGAGGAGGTGTCATTCAAGCTTACATTTTAACTATTTCCAAAATAGGTATCTACTCAGATGCCCTTGCCTTGAATTAATGCTGATGTACAGACAGAACAGAGTAGGCTGAGGAACCAACATTCAGGCAGAGATGTATATAGAATCAGGAATTTAATTTAATTTAATTTAACATAAAACCTACCAGTTCAGTCTTGTGGTCCTAAAAATTATCATCAAGAGGTCCTATTTTTAAAGGAGATACTTCTTGTATGATACCAGTTTATATTTTATAGCAGTTCAATATTTAGTAACATTATGTAAATGTGATTTCTTATTACTATGCTTTTGTACTTGGAAACATAATCATGCTGCTTCGTCCTGTTAAGGCTACAAACTTGAGTCATAAGCTTTGAATTCGTCAATGGTGAAACCTCATTGGCTATAGGTGGTTTGGGGGGGCTGCTTGAACATGTTTGTGTGCTCCGTATGCATGGTTGTTTGGGGTTTTTTCTGTGTCTTTGAGCATCTGTTGGTTATTTTTTTTGTTTCTTATCTTTCATTTTTTAGCCTGGACATTGATGTTGAAATATGTGGAATAAACAATGATCAATTAATTATTTTTGAAAATACTAAGGAATTATGGATTTAGGCCCCTTCTTCAGTGGCTATTTCTGTTTTATGCCATAGTTGTTTAATGTAAAAAACAGAAACAACTCTGGGCGACAGAGAGAACTCTTACACAACTGGTATAAGTGGAATATAAGTAATTAGCCTTCTGCATCTGTTTTACAGGCAGATGCTCCAGGAACTCACACGTCTGTTTGGGGAGCCTTATTCTAATTTTCTGACTGTGTTCTTACAGATCGTTGTCCTTCTGATGAAAAGGCTTGTCTCATTTCTGGATTTTAACCTGATATGGAAAGAAAGCACGTCTGCTTTACCTTAATTCTGCTACGCTAAATAAGTCAAGCTGTCCTAGAGCACTATTACAAGAGGAGCTGACCTTCCCCGGGTCAATTTGGTAGCCCTTCTTTGTACTAGCTCTGCTATGAATTCATTGCTTGTGGACTAAGGCAACCAAAATTATACAGGGTTTTTTTCAGCTCTTTTAAATTTTACCCTAACTCTTTTTCTGTTCAGTTTATAAATCAAGGAATCTTGAGTGTGTATTTATGCAGCACTTACTGCAAGCCCCTCGTGTAGAACTAATTAGTTGATGCTGTGTTATGGGTTTGTGTGGCGCGGTTTTCCTTGGTGGCAGGGGAGGGGGGCTGCAGAGGCGGCCCCTTTAAGAAGTTGCTGGAAAAAATTCCCCGCGCCAAAATGTCGGACCCACATCTAGGAGGGGAGTGACGGTGGGAGCGCCTCTGGGACAACAGATTTAAGAAGGGGAACCGGTAGTGCAGGGGTTGGGAAACCTGAGAGGAACATCTCTGCCAACACTGGAGTCAGTGAAGAAAGAGGGGGAGGAGGGGGTGCCTGACGAGGCTGATGGCCCTGCAGCCCGTGGTGAGAAGGCAGGCTGTCCCCCTACAGCCCATGGAGGTGAACGGTGGAGCGGAGGCTCCCGAGGATGGCCGTAACCCCATGGTAAAAACCGCGCTGGAGCAGTGTGTGACTGGAGAGCAGCCTGCGGAAAGGACCCACGCCAGGGAAGTTTGGGAAGAACTGAAGCCCGCAGAAAGGAACCACTTTAGAGAAGTTGGTGAAGGACTGTCTCCCGTGGGAGGGACCCCACGGTGGAGCAGGGGACGAGTGAGGAATCTTCCCCCTGAGGAAAGGAGTGGCAGAGACAATGTGTGGCGAGCTGACTCAACCCCCATCCCCTGGTCCCCTGTGCCGCTGGTGGGAGGAGGTAGAAAGCACCGGGAATGGAGCTGAGCCGGGAAGGCGGGAGGGGCGTGGGGAGGTGTTGTGAGGTTTGGTTTCCCTTCCTAATACCCTTGTGTTTTGCTTTTGATTTGATTTGTAGTCAATTAAATGGCTTTTGTTTCTTCCCCAAGTTGAGCCTGTCTTTTGCCCGTGACCATAAGTGGAGAGTGATCCCTCCCAGTCCTTGTCTCGACCCACGAGCCTGCCTTTGTATTTTCTCCTCATCCCAACGTGGCCAGGCGAGGGGGTGGGGGGTGAGTGAGCAGCTTCGTGGTGCTTTGTTACCGACTGAGCTGAAACCACGACATGCTGTCATAAAATAAAAAGCATCTGACACCATTTATATTGTATCAGACACATCATTGCACCTCCACAGTTCTCTTGCTCCTTTCTGTTCCAATTCTCTGAATAATTCTTAGAAAATACTTTTCCCCTTACTATTAATTTTATTTATTTGATTTTATGTAAGAGGACTTACTTAATCTCTCTTTTTGGTATCTTTTTTTGTTCAAGACATTTTTTTTCTACTTTTGTTGAAGAAGTCTGAATTGTTTCCATTTGAAGTGCAAAGGCTTGTTGCTGTTATTTCCGTATTAAATAGGTCTTTTTGTTAGAATTATATCTGCCCCTTGAGTTAATCTTATGATGGAGTGAAAAAGTTTGTTCTTTAATACAATGTTCTTCTGCTAATAGAGCAAAGACAAAGTTCAAACATTCATCCCACCCAGTCTTGATTATTTCTTTTATTGTTTCATTTAAAAAAGTAAGATTTTTTTGCTTTTTTTTAGTAGAAACGAAAGTGGATTTTTATAGGGTTTGGCTGTTCTATTTATGCTATTCCACTGCAGACTTATTTAGCTCTTCCACACAGTTTCATGTAAATAATAATTATGCTAATTAGTTCTAGAATAGCAACATGTTAATTGCACAGTAGCACATGATCAAGAAAAGTTTTCATGATTGATATAATACTGATCTAGCTACGAAATACCTAGCTATACACATACCAAAAAAAATATGCTATAGCAAAAAAACCCAAACCTACCTATATATATAGCCATTGCAGTAAAGCCATTCTTATAACTGGAAAAAAAAAAAAGAAAAAGAAAAAAAAAAACACTGAAAATGTTAGTTTGTTAAAGTAAGAATTCAGAAACTAAGACAACAAAAATTTTAACTTTCCAGTCAATCTTTTTTTTTCTTTTTATGTACTAAAAGATTGTATTTAAATTATTAAATACTATTCCCACAGCTTTATAGAGTAGGTGAGAAGAAGGAAGAAATTGAAAACTGTTAGACAAGAGTTATCTTGATTAATCTTTGTAATATGTGGGAAAGATGTAGCAGCTGAGAAAATATGGGGATTTATCTACCATAACTTGTGCAGGTAAAATTTAGACCAGGAAGAAACTCCTTGATAGTCAAGAGAAACAAACACCTCCGGAAGATTATTCATCTGATCTGGAACAGGTTTGATGAATAATCCTTTGGAGGTGACTGTGTCTCTCTATTGATTAGAAATAAAGCTCCAACAATTTGCTTTAACTTCAATATCTAGTTTAGATTAGGTGGATCTCAGCCTAAGAAAGGCTACAATATGAACTGGGTAATATTTCAGATTAAACAAATGCTGTGTGACTGACTCATTCAGATTACTGTAAATCTCTTGAATTCACACTTGCTAAAGACTATCCAGGTGAGGTCAGAATGCTGCAGATGTTTTTTCAGTATCATTTCATGCTCTAGAAGGAGGAAGCTAATATGTATGATGGTCCCAGTCCAAGTGTAGTTCTCATGCTGGGGTGATTTTGTGCAAGTAAGTGTAGACCTGTGTTACCATGAGGGCTGATGGCATAGCCCTTAGACAGATATCCCATAGACAGATGACCAGATGACAAAGTCTTCGGGGAGAAAGGATTTCAGGGCTAATGTCCTCCAGGTCTGGGATCAGTTTTGCCTTCAGTGATTTCCACAGTAGAGTGTTACATGCTCCTGCAAATTATCATTACTTATGACCCAGTTCTAGAAAACTCTGCCCTCTTCATTCTTCATGTTTCACGGATTTTGTCCTGTGGACCTTGGGTCTCTAAAGATGCTGTCATGTGGCTTCTTGTATCACAAATATAGGTCACACCTATGCAAAACTGAAGACAAATTAAAATTATAGGAAAGGGCAAGATGATTACCATCAGAATAAAAACTTGTTACCAGGTTATGCACCTCTGGAAACCTTTAATGTCCAGCTTTCCACTGCAATTAGTTCCCATGCTCTCTATCAAGTATTTTAAGTTGCTTTGTCCCTGAGATTACACCAATAAATGGGTATGTGCCAGCCAAGATAGAATACCTATATAATACCTTTGAATATATAACTAAAAATTGACTAGCTGAGCTCCTCGCAAATCTCCGCATACTTTTTATCCTGACAATGAAAATTGAAAACATTTGTAAATATATCAATTTTATATTTGTATCACTACCAGAGAATTGTAAAGAAAGGTGAGGAATTTGCTGTTGCATAGGGAGACAATTAACCGTGATACATGAAATAATTTTTACCCCTCATATATACTATACCTCTCATTACTTCAATTTATCATTATGTTTTAAATTTATTTAAATTCCCACAGGTTATTCTAACATTCCACAAATGCCAAATAACAAAATATATGCTAATGGATACTTACCCATTTAATACATAATGAACTTAGGTTGCAATAGTTCCTTATTTTTAAACCTAAGCCATATTTATATTCCAGAAAATTCCTGTGCCAGGAAAGGCTGACCCTTTTCTGTCTCCCCAGTGCCTAATTATCAGTTCAAAGGATGGAGGTTTGTACTGGTTTTGTCTGGGATAGAGTTAATTTTCTTCATAGTAGCTTATATGGTGCTACATCTTGGATTTGTGACCAAAAGACTGTTGATAACACAGGGATGTTCTTGTTACTGCTGAGCAGTGCTTACCCAGAGTCAAGGCCTTTTCTGCTTCTCACCCCACCCCACCAGCGAGGAGGCTGGGGGTGCACAAGGAGTTGGGAGGGGACACAGCCAGGACAGCTGACCCCAACTGACCAAAGGGATATTCCAGACCATATGATGTCATGATCAGCATATAAAGCTGGGGGAAGGAGAAGGAAGGGGTGGCTATTTGGAGTGATGATATTTGTCTTCCCAAGTAACCATTATGTGTGATGGAGCCCTGCTTTCCTGGCAATGACTGAACACCTGCCTGCTGATGGGAAACACTGAATGAATTCCTTGTTTTGTTTGCTTGCATGCATGGCTTTTGCTTTACTTATTAAACTTTCTTTAAACCCAGGAGTTGTCTCACTTTTACCTTTCCGATTCTCTTCCCCATCCCGCTGCGGGAGGAGTGAGCGAGTGGCTGCGTGGGGCTTAGCTGACTACTGGGATTAATTCACTAGGTTTTGATTAACTCAGACAAATCACAGAACAGTAGTCTGGATGCATTACCTTCTATAGAGCAATACTTTCTTCAGAAAGTGACAAATATTTGTGGTCTGGATTTTCTGATATTTGGAGAGACCCATTCTGCCTGGAAGACTAAAGGATAGTAAAAGGATAAAAGTGAGAGTTCTGTGGATGGAAGAGGATGGAAGACAGCAGAGAGAAACTCTTTTTACTAGAAGATTAAAACAAGACTTTAAACTGGACTTGAGTTATGAATAGAAACTAAAACATTAAACGAAACTAATATCATAAATAACGTGAAGCATTGTTCAGCCTTGAGAAGAAGGCTGAGGGGATTTGTTGGACAGCTCTTTATGCTAATAAACTGGCTGGAAGAAAAAAACAAAGACATTTTGTCTTTGGTGGCCTCTCTGGGAAAAGTGAAAACAGCAGAAGCTGACTGTGCTATGATAAGATCCTCTTAGAGTTCCTTCTGCAAAATTAACTGCGGGGTTTGTGCTTCATTTAGGAAAGTGTTAGGGGGGAATGATAACTTCTTCACTAATCACTTTAAATGTAAGTGTATTTGAAACACAGTGATTTAAAAAGCCCTTTGCAGCTGAGATGGCCTGAAACAATTCTTTTACCATCAAGCGTAAGTACCTTAAATTTACAAAAGAGGACATTGAAGGTTTGCCTTCTGAAGGAAGAGGTAGTTCCTAACACTTATTTAAAAGTGAATGGTCTTGATAGAGGAGCCATTCCTTATGTTAGTCAGCATATCACTCATTCTGTGCAAGTCTGGCTCTATTTCTCTGAGACAGAAGGACTGAAAGCAAAATCATTTTTTTGCTCCTCACCACTTTCCTTGCCCTCTTATGAATTCCCACTAGAGTCCCCTGAAGAAGCCTCCCGACAGTTAAGTGAATCTTGATCTTGGCATCACTGAGTATCATTTAATGTGATTAAAGCATCTCTTCATACAAAGATATACTTCCACATTGCAGATGTGATTTAGTTACTTTTTTAATATATTATTTTCTCTTCCTTCTTCTCCAGAGATAATTAGTGTGCAGTTTTGTTTGTTTTTTCTTCACAAAGATTTGTGGCTGACCTGGAACTCTCAAATGAAGCATCTAATCCAGGAGAACGTGGGAGATTAATGATTGCTTCAGAATATGTAACTAATTCAATGAAACAACAATTGAATCTTAAGACTAGCTTGTTGTTGCAAATGTTACTGATGCATCACTTACCTATTCAAGCCTTGCTTTTTGAAAACTACTGTTTCATAGAATCATAGAATCATTTAGGTTAGAAAATACCTTTAAGATCATCGAGTCCAGCCGTCAACCATGCCCACTAAAACATGTCATGAAGGGCCTTGTCTACATACTTTTTTAATACCTCCAGGGATGATGACTCCACCACTTCCCTGGGCAGCCTGTCCAAAGCCTGACAACGCTTTCAGTACAGAAATTTTCCAAATATCCAATTTAAACGTCCCCTGCCACAAATTGAGGCCATGTCTTCTTGTCCTATTATCAGCCACCTGACAGAAGTGACTAGCACCCACCTCACTACAACCTCCTGTCAGGTAGTTGTAGAGAGCAATAAGGTCTCCCCTCAGCCTCCTTTTCTCCAGGCTAAACAAGCCCAGTTCCCTCAGCCACTCCTCAGAAGACTTGTGCTCCAGGCCCCTCACCAGCTTCGTTGCCCTTCTCTGGACATGCTCCAGCACCTCCATGTCTTTCCTGTAGTGAGGGGCCCAAAACTGAACACAGTCCTCAAGGTGCGGCCTCACCAGTGCCGAGTACAGGGGGATGATCACTTCCCTGCTCCTGCTGGCCACACTCTTTCTGATACAGGCCAGGATGCCGCTGGCCTTCTTGGCCACCTGGGCACACTGCTGGCTCATATTTAGCCGACTGTCAACCAGCACCCCCAGGTCCTTTTCTGCTGGGCAGCTTTCCAACCACTCTTCCCCAAGCCTGTACTGTTGCATGGGGTTGTTTTGACCAATGTCCAGGGCCCGGCACTTGGCCTTGTTGAACCTCATACAATTGGCCTTGGCTCAACAATCCAGCCTGTCCAGATCCCTCTGCAGAGCAAAGGTCATGCTCTGTAAAGTAGAGCTTTCTACTTGATTTTGGTCAGTCAAGATGACAGAGGGAGAAGTTAATGCAAAATTATATATCTTAAATTTTGTCCTCTTTATTTGGATAGGTCAGCATGCTAAATGGGAGCTGTAATGGCACAAGACCATACCGATATTCAAACATGGAAAAAGGCACCATCACTTTGATCCCCTTTTTATGTTCATGTTGATGCAACTCTGTACTTCCCTCAGATTACCAGTACCAAATATTTTGTTTGGTGGGCTGCAAAGTAGTCCTCTCATTTCCTGGGCAACTACTCTGGCATCCTCTGAATGAGGATTCAGGGTGAAATACTTCAACTAGTGAGAAACTGGTGTCCTCATCGACATATGCAAGGAATATACCAACTTTATTGCTAGAGGTTTTCTTTCTTTTCTTGGTAACTAATCCATGGGACTAGGAAGGACCACCAAGTCTGACAATAAATCTTGCTGCTGAGATTGTTTCTTAAAGCTCCTCCATCATGTCAGTGCAACTCAGAATTTTCTTGCTTTCTGTTTCCAGGATCTGGTTCTAGTTCTGGTTCATAAACTAACTTTTGCATCTGAATAAAATAATATCCTCCCACCTAACTTGCTGCCCAGATGTAACTGAAAAGGAAAGGAAAACAATAAGGCCTATCCTTGCTAGTGAAACCCACTCTTGTGGCATACTCACACTCCAAGACTGAAATCTTGTATTTGCATCCCTACCTTGGGATTATCACTTCAGAGTTGTTATCTCAGCACCATTGGTTAGAGAATATATTGGATAACACAGCAGACAGCAAATGGTGAGCTCTTAGAAAGCTGATCAAACTGGAAAATGAAAGACTAGCTCTCTGATAGATAGTTGGTTGATGTCCCCACATTGGAGAGCAGTCTATGGGGTGAGAACATTGGAAGAAAGTTGCCATATACTTCCCAGGGATGTAAAATAAACTTTTCTCAAGCTAATAATGGATGGATGAAAGAAAGAAAAGGAAAGAAAAATAAAAAAAAAAAAAAGAAAAAGGAATTTATTCAAGAGAAGTCCTAGAAAGAGAGTTATGGTCAGTATTTCTGTACTCATATATTATCAAATCAGGAAACGAGACTGATCCCATTTCAGCAATCCTTCAGCATTGTTCAGCATTGTTGATAGTAAGAGTCCATTATATGACTGCTTGCATTTTAGGCTTGCCTTGTGCCATTTTAAAGCAGATAAGCAACTCCAAAACAATTGCCCAATTTATTTACCACCAGGAATTAAGAGACATATTTTTTTCCTGTTATTGACATGCAAGCTGGGCCTTCCCAAAGAGAAGGAAAAACAGAAAAAGCTTGGGTTTACCCCTCTTTTTTGTTTTCTTCTGAACCAAAATATTAGATAACCGCAGGAACAACCATCCTATGTGTTTTATTTAGACATTGTTAGGTGTAAGGAGACGTGGCTATGTTGGTTTGGGTTTTTTTATTATTTGCTGTTTCTGTCAGATTCCTTCACAGTTTGTTTTTGGTGCCCTGTATATAGAAAGTCACAGTGATGTCCCTTCCTTAAGTTTATACCATTCATTACTTTTGCAACAGGAAAATGTTTCTTGTCCTGTCTGGAAGCTATTAGCTGATAAGTTCATGTCTTGGACTCCTGTAGGGACTTAGTTGCTTAATCTTTTTGCTGTCACTTGTTCAAGTTAACATGTGATATATATGTGTTCACATATTTTAAAGGTTTCCCTAGGTGATATTTCCTGATATATCTTTTCTTTAACCAACAGTTGATTATTTCAGAGGAAAGGACAGTCATAATTATTCTTGGTGGCTTGCTAAAACAAAGAAATGAAGGCCAACAGCTAGACAGTTCTTTCTGAAGAGAAAATTGTTGGCTGGGCCAAAAGCAGTTTCCTTCTATTTTCACCTGCATAAAGAAATTGTGAATCTCAGTCCCTGGAAAGCCAAAAACTGAAAGGAAAACCTCTGTCTGTTTTAGACTGCAGAGAAAAAAAAAAGATGTCATCTCCTTGGGGGAATGAATGTTTGAAGGGAAACACAACAGAAGAGAATTGTTGACACATACAGGTTTATGTATGACTATAAAAGGTAGTGTATGTGTAACTAAAATCCCATTTGTGAGATCAGATGATAGGAGAGACAAATATATTGGAATCTACACATGAAAGTTAAAGGCTACCAAATAATATAAGCAAATATGTCTGTTAATATGCATGCAAGTAACTGCTGGATCAGAGCAGTCATGAATATTCATATGATTATCAGATGCTTTAAACTTGTAAATATTTAACTTACTAACTTGTTTTAGGTTCATGTTTTCATTTTCCATAAGCTGTTTGCTGTTCATTACTTGTTTTATGTTATAAAGCAGAAATTTCAGTGATCTATCACACAGTTCAAATAATACTGTATAGAGTCAAAGTAATCAATTTATGAACAATTTATGAGGACCTACAGAACAATTGCTCTTCTCATAAAGTTTGAATGCCAATGAAAAAAAGACATCAGAAGCTTTAGGACTAGCTTATGAATAACAGTACTAAATAATTTAAAAGTGCTGGATTCACTAGTACTAGTTGACCAGTTTTAATTGCAAGGAACCTGGCTTTCTTTGTGCAGGAAGAGAACCTATTTCACATATTTTCAGATCATAATGTTAATTAATGGTTACCTTTTGTATTTGGAGGATTTTTTCTTTTTTTCCCCTGGAGCATCCTGTATGGAAGAATAAGGCCTCTTCCCCAGTAGAACATACCCCAGTGTCCTACAAGGATAGGCTCTGTTTTGGTCTAAATGGGGAACATGGTGAAATTTATGACCTCAGTAAATGATGCATGATGTTATGTATTTCACAGAACAGTGCCAAAGTGGATAAATCTGTATCTGTATACAGGCCAAGTAATAAAAGCAACTCACAGTACAAATAATATTTAAGATATTTAAATGTTTATGAAGGAAGAAAAGTAATAGACTTCAGGTTAGTTTGTTCATAAAAAAGTTAAATTATGAGAAATGTACACGTGTACAATGGAAAAAGCCACATGTGAGAGGTGCCCTTCCTCATCTAGCTGTACAATGATAGCCTTGCCTTAAAGAGCAGTATCTCTCTCCACAGAGGTGAGTCTCTATACATCAGCCTAGGAATAGTATCTGAGCAACAGGCAATGTTTCTGTCACTGCAGCAGGGAGAGCTTGAGGCTGAGTACAGATTGCCGTACAGTCGCTGGACATGTTTTCATTGCACAGTTTTAGTGTGGACCTTGCGTGCAAATGTCCCAATTACTCCTTGTCTAGCCTGTGCGTGCTCCCCAGAAGTAGTTTGCAAGGAGCCCCTGAGATCTCACTGTGGAGGCTCTTGCTCATCTACTTCTTGCAGGAAATTTCTTATATTCTGTTCTTTCTGAACAGTGGATCCAGGTCTCTCATACACTGACCCTAAGATAATTTTGCATCAGTGCTTGTTAACAGGCCTGAAAGTAGTGAAGATGATACGTCTGCAAATAGTTAAAAGAAAGCAGAACCATTGCTGGGAAGTTGTTCCACCTTCTGAACTTGCTGCAATCCTTGATACAGCCTAGTTTAAATATACATTTTAAAATCACATAGCGTGGATAAGTTCCAAAAATAGAGAAAGGTGTAAACAGAAATGTCAACCAGCACTTTTAGCTCTTGAAAATACAGCTTGAATTCAAGTGAGAGACTCTGAAAAGTATGAAGACTGCCCGAGAAAGGAAACGTCAGAATGCATGTCACATGAGAGTGCAGCTTGTTGGTACTTGCAAGACCAATTCTTATCTCACAAGGGAATAAGCTATAGAACAGGGTGACTCTGATAGAGGTCAGCACAAGATGAACGCTTTCGCTGGGAAGCGTGTAGCAATATCAGTGAACCCACAGCCCTGCACCTGAGTGTGTTATGGCCTTTAATATGAGACAAAAGAAAATGTGAACAACTGTTAATACCACAACCATGTGAGTGTGCTTCCAGCTGCAAGGGTCTGAAATGAGTGTGGAAAAAATGTATTACCTGAGACATCGCAGTCCCCATTGCTGTCAGGTACCAGTAAGCTAGTGCACCGAACAGGTAAGCAAATTATCAAACCCAATGCACTGTTCAAATCCACATTTATTGTAAAAGACAACTTCTTTCTCTACCAATAAAGAAAATCACTAAAAATGAGTTTACATCAATTATGTAGGGTAACAACAGCTCAGCCAGAATCATAAATTATTTTAAGTGAATTTGTGTCTAGCCTGTCTTGCACTTAGAAACTTATGCAGGTTATTGAGCCAGATCCTGAGCTAGTATAATTGACTTAGCTACCCTGAATTTGTTTGATCTACAATTATCTGCATAAGCCACATGTCTGGCTTACTCCATAGACAGATGTGGTCTGGGCTAAAAAGCAGATATTAAGATTCTGCCTGCTGATTTAACCATTGCCTTCTCATGGATCAAATGATGGGTTTGTGGATCGTTTGGGAAAATAAATTCAACACTTATTTTTATTAGCTTTTGTGCAAGCACCATAAAATCTTATTGCTGTAATGTTCATAAAAAGGACCTGAGCTAAACCTTATCAAGTTTCCCATTGATCTCAATGGGTTTTGTAGCCCAGAGGGAAAGAACATAATTCTGCATGAAGTGAAAGAATTCAGGTTTAGATTTTATGCACCTAAAAATGGATATAGTAACTTACTAGTTTATTTTGTAAAAGTTGCTAAGAATGTAAAGTCTCTTTAATTTATTGGGCTTTTTTTCTTTTCCTCTGGGGGAAACAGCATCGCAAAATAAGCCTTTTATGGCCTGTGCACGGATAACAAAACAGAACACTTATTTGAAATACAATGCATTCTAATAGGATTTTTACATGTGTACTTTTTGTTGCTGAGTAACTGTTAGAAGCAGTAAGAGATATATTTAAAAAAAAAAAAAGAAAACAGAAATTATATCATTGTTTTGCATCCAGTGCATTCTATAGCAAATAGTACTCAAAAGAATTCTCTTTGTTCATTTGTTTGTTCAGGCTATTATTCCAGTTTCACAACTTATATTTATTGGTGGCTCATCCTAAGTAAATAATTATCACATATATTTTAGGTTGTCAGTCAACATGTGCTGTCATATTCATGTCCATCTTTAAAAAACAGAAATAGTGCAGCTTTTGTACCTGTACTAATAAATATGAGTGACAGTTTTTCAAGATTATTGCATTGGTTTTGCTTTGTAATTGTTTTACCCACAGGTATAACAGTGAATTATTGCTAGTAACTCCAGATAAGGACTGTTAAAACTTAGCTGTCAAAAACTAGACTAAAAAAAGTTTGACCAGAAGCAAATGAAATTTATTACTTTAACAGAAAACAGGATTATGGGGAATCCTGCGATACAAAGCAGGAAAACAAGGATGTGAGGAACAAGTGTAATCTGCAAACATGCAAGGTTAGTACTGATACTTTTAATAATTAGATTCCTTTCATAAAGGTAAAGAGAAACATGAGTTAAGCATATAGATATTCTGTGCAGGTCATACACTTCCTCTAGGCCATTTTCCTCTCCACTCAATAAACACATAAAGAAGAGAAAAGAGAGGAGAGGAGAGGAGACGGAGGGGAGAGGGAGGGGAGAGGGAGGGGAGAGGGAGGAGAGGCTGAGTATTTAATCACCAAGGCGGGCGGTACTTGCTTGGGGGGAGGGGGGTAGAGGTACNGGAGGAGAGGAGAGGGGAGGGGAGGATAAAAAGGAGGAAAGGGAAAGGAAAGCGAAGGAAAGGGAAGGAAAGGGAAGGGAAGTAAAGGAAAGGAGAAAAGAAAAGGAAAGAAAAGAAAAGAAAAGA
>VYZV01003360.1:199783-218108 GCA_013401275.1 Pandion haliaetus | reverse complement strand
CCTCAGTCCTGGAGTCAGCCGGAAAGCTCTAGCTAGTGCAGAACACTGTGCTGTTTCTCCACAGTGATACAAAGCGGCCAGTCGCACATTTTCTAGTTTATCGCAGCAAGATTTTTGATCCCATTAAATATTCTGGCCTTTCTCCTCAAAGAAAGGTCCCGGGTTACTTGAAGTTTAACTTAAAGTTACATGCTTGGGACCCAGCTTACTTAAAGTCCCATATATATCCTGGAATAAGGATTGCAATTGTCAGCTAGATTTATGGCTGGAAATTCTCCATGGTACGGATAAAGTAGAAAGTTGTCAGATACAGAATTTCTTCAGAGGCTGGTGTTGAACAGTGAAATGGATTCTGCTGAGAACTCGGGACCTCAAAAACCTTGCTTCAAGTAAAACAGCGTTTTTTCGATCCAGCTTTTCTCCAATATGCAAACACAATAGTGGTATTAAATATATTTATATAGAAAAAAACCCCTTTGTACGCCCCGTTACATGCATTTCTTTGCCTTGGGAACATGTGAGAACATTTTGACAGCTGTTAATCGGCTTTGTTGACTCACTGTTTTGAGGATGTGCAACCAATGTTGATAATGCACACCATTTTTTGAGCAAGCTTAATAATGGACTGCTTGTACTAACAATATTATTGTAGCTACCTGAAAAACACAGTTTTGGGGTAATAAAATGTCATGAGTTCACATCAAATTTGGGCTTTTCCTGTGGCATATGGAAATTGAAGAAATAGTTTTTCATACTTTGTTGGGGTATGTGCAAGTATGTAAATTCTTCAGTTGCTGAAAGATACTCGGGAAAGAGTGAACCTGGGGAGTGGAGGCGAGTTCTCCACGTACCACCGGTACATACCACACGTGTATTTGTTCAGGCAAATCCACGAGAGTTCGAAGTGAGCAGTAAATGGTTATGTGTGCAGAAGAGGGCTTAGTTAGTGGATGCACTGTAAAGTGACAGATAAAGACCTGGCTCCTCTTCCTCTCTTAGTATTGGTTTGGCCTCTGGCAGGTCATATATTGAATTGGGGGCGGGGGGAGATTTAATGTAGCATTTTATAACTGAGTTTTCAAAAATTGTTTATGCAGAGGGTCTACTGCATGTGTTAATGTTAAACTGAAGCAGAAGTGCATGACGACATGTGTAAAGTCTAGTCAACCTTGTGTATTTTCCAGGCAAATCATGCTGTGATTCACCGAAAACATGTAATGTTCTATTGCAAAATACTTGCTTACAAGAGATCTTTTGTTCTGCAGGCTTTGGATTTTTCAGTTTATGATTTTGTCTATATGAAAATGTAAAATGATACCATTTAATAAAATACATACACCATTAGTTATTTAGTATCTGTTTTCATCTTGTTGCGTTAGTCTTGAAAGTATTTTAAGCAGAATGCTCTTTGCAGCTATTAAGACTCTGAAAAATGTGGTTATTTTTAATTTGTTTCATATAGGGCCATTTTTTTTACCTTTTGGTGAGATACTACCCACAGTTCGTTTGGTTTTCCTAATGTTTAAACTGAAATAGGCTTTTGTGGGAGCCATGTAACTGAGAAGGCTTTGGCAAAGGCTGTTAACTGAAAACCTACAAAAGTGGACAGTTGGGACTAACTAGAATAAATCGAGTTATTTCTTTGGCTGTTCATTGCAGGTGCCTGTATTTCTCATACTTGCTGAAATCATCCTTCAGTCCTGGCAGCAAAGTCTTCGGCTTACTGTTAATTGTTTTCCTCGTGTTCGTTACAGAGGTAGTTGGAATTTATGTAGTCATGGCTGTGCTGAGGTTTTTCCCACTAAGCAGGATAAACACCCCTCTAATTTCACACTTACTTAGGTTTGAAGGCTGAATCAAGTCATCTTAGGAAAATTTAGTCGTCTCCCCTCCATCCCTCTTTTGGGGGGGGAGAGAGAGAAAGGAACATTGAAGCAAGGAGGAGCGGAGGGAGGAGAGTAACAGTGGCAGAGAGAACGTTAAGTGAATTCTGGTTGGGGTTGTTTTTCCCTTCCTCAACACGCTGAATTTCTACCAGCTTCAAATGTCATGTATGTCTCTGAGGTATAAGGGAGTGCTCATATTTTAAACTGAAACAAAGATTTATTCTCTGATTTTTAACAATCTAATTGATTTTAGCTGTCTGTAATGGAGTAACAGTTGCATAAGCTTTGAAAGTTCATATCCCATTTGTATGCTAATGTCTCTTCAAGTTGGATTTCTCTTCAGGGCTGGGCATAAAAACAAAGTACTGCAATCACTTGCTGATCAAAAATGACTTTGGAATATGTATTTTCTCAGTTTAACCTTGTGCAAAATATTTTTGGCATCACAGTGTTCATTTACGTGGACTTGTGAATGGTTTTAAACTATAGCCTTTTATAACTGGGGTTTTTAAAGTTTGGTTATTTATGCAAATTGTATAGGTGGTTTGTTCTCTTGTAATTTTGCATTTGGAATCTTTAGGAAATGGGACAATTGCAAGAATTTCTTGGCCTTTGATATGGTATCAGCTCTGGGTATTTGAGGAATACAGTAATTTCCTAAAGTTCCTCACACAGTTGTTAATGTTGATTAGTTCATATCTGTACTGTGCTTTGAAGCTGTGAAGTGTTGTTATTCTTTAATTAACAAATTAGTAGAGATCACCGTGTTTAAATGGATGCAGATAATTCACAATACATTCAAAGCAATTCATCCAATAACCCTGCTGCCACAGCCTGTATTACATTTTTAATTACCCCATTATTCTACTGGATGCCAAAATCTGGGCTTTGCCTCTTGTCCCTAAAGAAGGAAGACATCCACATGTCTGCTGTGTGGCCAGCTGTCCTCACACCTTTACACCACCTACCACCTGTAACAGTCGTTTACTTTATTTAACCCACGCAGCTTTCACAGTTCTCCTAAGTCTTGGAGGCAGGTAATGGAGTTATTGCCAGCGTTTCCGAACACTGGTTTCACCCACCCGAAAACTTCTTGGTTGACATCAGACCAACTTCAGGCAGCACGGAGGTGCAGTAGGTGCTCACGCTGCTTACAGGGACCTGGCAGTCACAGCGGTAGTTACTGTACTTGGCTTTTGAAATGGCACGAGAGGGAAGTAGGAGAGGGCCGAATTACAGGGAAAACTTCCAAATATGTGTGTGTGTGTGTGTGTGTTCAGAACATCAATAGTTCTTGTGCCTCTCTTTTTGAAGGATGTGCGCATTTCTTTGATGGAAACCGGTTTGCTGGATGCCCTTACTAAGGATATTGTAAACTGGGCCCAACAAAATGATCTTACTAAAGCAAGATCTGAATAGGTTCAGTCCTTCACGTCGCCGCATTCATCCTGCCTCGCTTCAGGCACTCAGCCTAGATGGCTAAATGGGGAGCCCCTCGTTCCCGTATTCCATGGAAAAGAGGAGGGAGAGTTGAATGTCTGTTTGGAGGAGCCTGTTCCTTCCCATAAACCGTAATAACAAACCCAGAACAATTGGACGTTTCACAAATTATCCGTGCTAAGTGCCTAAAGTTGAGTAGTACAAATCAAAAAAGCCTTTCTACCCGAAATCAGCTTAGTGCTGCTAAGAGTTACTGCATGTGTGTCTGTCTTCTGTTCTCCACATAACTAGGTTTCCATTTTATTACGTCTTTCAGTGTGATTTTTGATTAGTAGATTGAAAAACTAAGTATAAGGAACGAAATGGAGAATAAAGTCTTTGGGTTACCCCTTAATAAAACTTTTGCAATATGATGACGTATTGCAAAATGATGTGGCTAATTCCAACTACGTGTGTAGTCACTGCTAGCCCTGACAGTGATTCAGATGTCGTGGCAGTCACTTAGACAAGTACAAATACAAAAGGAAAATTTATCAGGTGAGGATGTTCCTGATGTTTTAAAAGTAGGTTTTTTTTAGATACTCAAATAGTGAGACGCTTGATGCGAGCATCCCTCCTCCTGTGTACTTAATCAGAGCTCTAAATGGGAGTGTGTTTCACATTTGAAAAAATGTGTTAGACATAGCCCGAGATAATTTGTTCTCTCGTGTCCAATTTCCTAAGTTTTCTCTGAAGATTATTAGCAGGTGAAACTCTGCATGCTTGGGAGTAATCCCTCTCTTACCCTTTCATACAGAGCTACGTATCTAGACGACAGGCCAGAAAGAGGTAAGAATGCATAGCTTACAAAGCAAGAAGTATATGACCTTCCTGTTATAATACTTAATGGCAACAGCCGTGGTTCTTACAACGTTTCAGACCCCATTTAAGTGTTACTGTATGCTGTTTAATGTTTTCATAAAACACCCATTTCTGTACCTTTGGCCAGATAAGATTTCCAAGCTTTACTTTTTTAAAAGCTGTTTTAATTTTTATCCCTAAGGTTTCTGTCATGGTTGAAGACACGTGTATTGGATGAGCACAACAAAGAGGGAGCAGTTAATTACGCTGCTGGGAGTTCTGGCTTAGGTCAAGGGCCGAGCTTGGTGTACTTTAGCCATGCTGTCCTCAGGCAGGGGAAAAGCTAATTTAAGGGGGGGTGAGGGGCGATAAAGAATTGGGGGCGGAAGGAAAAAAATCAAGGTTTATCAGCAAAGGTCCTTTTTACTCCAAATGTACCGTTTTCTTCAACCTTGTAAAAATTAAATGTTTCTCACTTTTCAAAATATATGATGTCTCTAAGAACGAACAAAGCTGTTGGCCACCAGTGTCTCACAAGTTCATGCAGGTTGCTCAGATGTAGATTAGGGAAAACCAGAAGAGAGTAAATAGATTTTTCATACCGCTTTTGAATAGCGCTTTCTCTTTTTCCCTTTAAACTCAAGTCAGTAGGAAGCCCATCTTCAACTATTTAACCCAGTTTGGTGCACGGTTGCAGGGTTGTGTGAGGGTAGAGCTGTTAGTCTATAAAGAGTTAAAAAGTAAGCATAGGGGAAAGAATGAACTACTCAGAAATCATTCTAGAAAAAAATGGAATAACTGAAATAATTTTAGTTTTCTGGTGCAGTCAAAATAAAGTATACTCTACCCCTTTTATCAGCTGATGCTTTTTTTTTTTTTCTTCCAGTTTAGAGAGTTGTATTAGAATTCAGCTAACACGGCTTCTAGAAGGGCAGTGTGCCTGGCTGGCTAAAGTGACTGCCGATAAGTAAATCGAGTCTGAATTCTGTTTTCAGTACTGGCTTTCTCACGCCACCATGGCTGGAAGTTAGGCTTTGGTGAGCAGTAGGTGCTCGTCTTTACCACACTTAGAAAGTTCCTGCTCACTGACGGCGCTGAGCACTCAGCACTGCAGAACTGTAAGGCGACGTGAAGCACTGCAAAGTGTTTATGAAAATTGGGTGAAGAGATACGAAAAAGGTGTGTTGGTCCTATTAGCTGCTTTTTTCAAGAGACTCCTTAAATTTAAAGTTATTTATAACATGAGCCTTAAAACATGAATTCAATGAGTTGCTGCTGCTTTAGCTATCTGATACGTTGTTTAAAAAGATCTGGGCTGGGCCATCATGTGAAGATGCTTTGTTTGCTTGTAAACCAGTTCCACCAACTGTGAGAGCCAGTTTTATTTTAAAGTCTAGCTGGTGGTTTCAGGGAAGCAGATGTTGAAGTAGCTCGCGCTCTGAAATATGTCAACGTTTTGTATGCGGCTATTTCCATGGAAACAGGTATTGGCTCAGCAGAAATGGCATAGGGATTTCAAAATTACATTTTAAAAAACAAAATCAAGATAGGTTAGTCATTCTCATTTTTAGTCATAAACACCGCTAGTGGTGCTGAACAGAACCTGTCTTTTGAATATATTAGGTATAGTCATGCAAAACAGCAGATTGGTGATTAATATTTTAAATTAATGTTTTTAAAAAAGTGAGCTAGTGTTTGCTAGACCTTTCCTAGGCAAACATGCATTTATTGCATTTTGTTCAGCACGTGCTCTTCTACGTACTTGAAGGCAATCATGTTTTGAGGAATTGATAAAGGAGGTGAAATGGGTATTGGATGAGAACTACAGATTTCAGCTCGTTGGCAAACTACACTTTTTAAAATAAAACACAAAGTGGCTCCTGAAACACAGAACTGCTAATTTGTGAGTTTGTAATCTCTAGCGGCATGTAAAAATGAAGCCAGCCCCATTTGGGGGGCTACTTTGTTTGCCTTTGGGGACATTTGCTTCAGGAATAGCCTACTTACAGCCAAAGTAGTTACCCCAGTTCAGCGTTGCTACAGCATTAAAAAACAGGATTAAACTCACAGGACTTGTCGCTTCCCAGGATATTGTACAAAGAACATATTTCACTTGAAGCGGAGGACAAGGGGCTCCAGGAATTCCTGACAAAGGAAGATGCTTCTATTTGTTGTCTTGCATCTTCAGCTTGATTATTCATTTATTTTCCAGCTCAAGCAGTGGCTCGATGCTGCAGCGTCCTGCTGCGAGGCCGGGCTGCGAAGGAAGAACCCGGTGTGAACGCAGTCCAGAAGAGACTGCTGCTGTTGTGTGAGGAGGAGGAGGAGGAGGAGGAGGGCAGTGAGGCAGAACTGCAGGCCTGAAGGAGAGGGACTGACCAGGGGAGTGGAGGAAGCAGCAGGAGCCACATGTGCGTGCGAGGGGAGCGAGCTCAGAAAACAGCTGTAGCACAGCCACCTACAAACAAAACAAAACAAGCAAGGAACATTGCTCTCAAAACATTGGCAGCTTCCCAGAAGAACACAGCCTTTTTTTTTTAAACTAAAGTGGAATTTGACAGAACAATTCCCCTTAGAAATAAAATTCTTTAAACATTGGATCACTAAATAATGAAGGGTAAAGTGCTTAGTGACCTAAATTAGATTCCTTAAAAGGATACCCACTGAGATCTAACTGTGTTTCTATAAGTGCTGTACTTAAGCCAAATACTTTCCCAAAATACAAAGGCAAGACAAGCCTACCGTTCATGTGTACAGTTTGCTGTCCGAGTCTCCCAGTGCTTTTCAAAAGGGAACTGGTAGCATTTGCCTGGTGTCAAAGCTTCGTTGAGTGCTGTGGGTGCACTGGCAGCTGCAGTGCTGCTCCTTCTGCCAGGGAGACACAACCAAACCGGAGAGGAAATTTTCTTCCGAGACAGACACTTGTGTCTCTCCTTCGTAACTCTATATTCCCCACTTCCTTGGATGATGATGACAGAAGCCGTAAAACTCTTATCAATTTCTCAAGGAATAGAACAGAGAAACACAAGTGTGTGTACTGGTTGACACCAAGCGTCCGTCTGGGCCGGTATCTTGCCATTTTACCATCTTTGAACAGTACAAAAACCCATTAATTTTTCTCCTCTTGCCTTACCAATTTTAACCTGTAATGTGGGTGCAGACTTCGGGAGGTTTCCTGGCAAAGGGAGATGCGGCGCGCTTTGTTACCTTTCAGTCGCTGCGGTGTCACACGCCAAGTCATTTGCTGCAGAGGCGCAGCTGGTGCCGTCTCACGAAGTACCTAAGCCTTGCTCCAGCCACGTGTGGACGACAGCAAGGTGGTGGGTATCGGGAGCTTTGTGCGGTCCCTTCCAGACCAGGTCATGGCAGAAGTGAGGTAATCAATGTGGCAGCTAAAGGGCGATGGTTTAGCAAGGCGCTGAAAGCTAGGATGAATGTTGTTTCAATTTTTACTCTCCTTAGACCAAAAGAAACTTAATGTGGGACTATTCTAAATATAAAGTGAGAGACAGCCTGTGGCATACAAGAAAACAATAAGAAAAGTTTATGTAGTAAGAAATTGATTATGCATATAATGGTTATAGCAAGACTATGATTATAAAACTTACTTATTTCCCAACATCAGTTATCTAATGATTTTGTCTAGAAACGTCAGATGATGTCATTTGGTATGTTATACAGAAGTAACCAGCATACAAGGAAAATCAGAATGAACAGAAACACATTCAGGAATCCTTCACATCATTTACCGTCTCACTCAAGACAGTCAACACACAAAAATGGTCCCCAAGCGCTAACAGAGCATTCTGCTCTTGATCTACAAGGGGTGGTTTTGGGCTGTTGTTTTCAAAAGCACCGCACTTGTACTGATTCGAAGAAATCAACATGAAATGGTTTAGTATGCTAGAAGACAAGAAGCTAAAACGAAACTTGATTCTGCATCTCCCCATCGCATTACTGCGAAAGAAAGGTAACACCACGCTGAGTCAGGGTACCGTCACAAGAGCTGTTGAGAACTGAGCTGAGTGTGAACATCAGCACCTGCCCCGAGTTTATATTCCCGACTGTAAACCAGGTTAATTTGTTTCGTAACAACAGAAAGTTGCTGACCTCTGTGCAGGAGCATATACGTAGGCATTTATCAAAGGGCAGCTCATTTGTCAGAAACTTCACCTCATGCACCTTCTCAGTAACTTGTTCGACCCAAAGTCTCACAGGCCCCAAGGGGTGGAAGCAGCGCCTCTAGCACACGCACCGCAGACAGGACTGGCCAAAGCAGCTTTTCTACAGCACTGGAGGTCACGCAATGCCAGGCTTCAGCAAGGCTTTCTACCTGCCAAGTTATTCCTACGTACCCGTAAAAGCAGCTCAAAATTTGTTGCCTGTGTTGCTGTGCACGTTCCCACCGAGAGCACAGGTACTGGAGCTGAAGCAGACTTTTGCCTTCGCACGTGACAAAACCAAGCTGCGAGGCACGTAGCGAGTTCCTCGTCTCCACCGCTGCCCCCAGAGCCGGCCTGTAGGAAAGAGCTATAACCACTGCTCGTAGGTCAAAATGCCTCGACTTCTGCAAAGCCCCAAATTAATCCAATTTTAAAAAGTCACAAGAAAAAAAAAAGCCAGAAGCCTCACATACTTTAAACAATTTATTAGAACCCATAAATGTTGCTTCCATTAGAAGAATCAAGTTAACACCTAATTCAGGATGAAATTACATTTTAAGACAAACCAAAAAATTGTATTTACTGAAGACTGCTATTCTTAGAGTCCTGGTACAAGTTCATACTCATTGGGTGGTATTAGTATGGTATCTAATTCTGAGCAGGTTCAGCATTTTATTTTCAACTGAAAGTACATCACACCACGCAAAGAGCTATTCCCCCCATCTGCCTCCCAGAAGTATGGAATGAAGAGCTCAAGCCTTCAGCAAAAAACCCCTTAAGATACATCGCCAGAATCTGAAGTTTTTACTTCTTAAGTATACTTAAGTCTGAGTAGTAGGAGACCCCTGTAGCAAAAAACAACAACAAAAAAAATATATATATGATGGTTGAAATTTATTTAAAAGGTTCACTGAATTGGCTTCGAGCAAACCTTAGCTGTTACTTCAAACTGGAACCTGAGTACAGAGATAAAGTACAATCACCCACGTCATTGGCCCTATAATTTCTTTTCACAGTAGCCCTTTTGGAGAAGCAGGTTGGGTTAATTACCGTAATTTCCACTACTGTAGATCAACAGAATCATTTCCATAAAATTCAGAAAGTGCTTAAACACAGAATACAAAAAGTATCTAGCTTACAAACCTTCCGATATAGAAAATCAAAACGTGGAACATGGCAGATGTTGAGAGATCTGTATCAAAGTATTAAATTGTAAATTAACTCGAGTGACTGTGACACAGGATGGATGCTCTCGAGACGGTGAAAGAGTGCATACCACGTATTTACCGAGGGCAGGGGTTGTTCCTTCCGTTAAGGTTCCTGCAAAGCTGCTGTAGACTCGCCTGTTTCTCACTAACACACTTGCTCTCTTTAACACATACACAAAGATTTCCTACAAGCTGTGCTGAATTACTTATATTACCTTTTACGATAAGCTATTAGCTACACAACTTTTTCAGGATTTATCAAATTATTAAAAATTCTAGTATCACCCATTTCCAGCTCTAGCTATGAGATTTGGTCACTGTATACGAGAATCAAAATGGTACTTGCTTCCAAAGACCGTCACAGCCTTTCCTCAGTTACATTAAGGAAGGAGCAATTTTTTAAACATTCAGTTCTCATTCTCAACTGATAGCTCACCTGCAAAATACAAAGACACAGCACTCGTGAGCAAAGCAGGAGTATTTCTGCTCATACAGGTATTACTGTAGAAAAGGAGTCCTTTGGCTGTACATTGTTTCCACAGTGTATTTGTTACATGAGATACAAACTGTACAAGTTCTCCAGTTTACAAAGTTTTCTAAATTGCAGAAACAATTCAGCCCGTATTTATAATACCGGTTTTAAATGTAAAGATTATTACAGATAAGATACAGTCTAAGTAATTGGCTCAATGTAACAACAAAAATGTAGTTTTAATACAATTTGCAATAGTACAACTATGTACATATGTACAGAACTGTTCCCTTCTGTTACTTTGCTGACTTTGAGTATACTCATCACTTTTTATTATCAGCTTCCTTCGAAGTAAGAAACACAGAAGTTAAAATGGTTCAGTTTTGCAGCACTTCAAGTTCCTCAGTTGAGATCTCTCCTCATCCGCATTTCCTGCTTAATACAGGCCTTAAAGAACACCATCGCTGAAGCGTGGCTTGCCGTAATCAACAAGGTCATTTTGTAGATCTCTTTCTTCATCATCTGCAATTAAAATATTCAGATTAAATCTGATGTGATACTACGGGAAAAAAAAGTTTAAACATACTTTTCCCAGAACATGCTGCTAATGCATACGTCCACACTGAACTGGCCTCGTCTGGTTACGGGAATGAAGTCATCAGGAAAAATACGGAGGACGCATACGGGCCTGGGATTACAAGTCCAGCTGTCAGCACTCGGGGACAATATCTTTGGCTTTATTGCAACTGTGTTTCAGGAATTTATTGACTTAAGAGATCGTAGAACTAGTTAAACTTACTACTGTAATTTGAGAATCTTCCTATAAAGATTTCAACCTCTCCCACTAAAATCCAACTACAAAGTCAATTACTTTGGAATGTTACATTGCCATTTTTTAACCCATTCTAGAGTTAATACATTGTAAGATTTTGCAAAGGCTGGGTACCTGACGGGACTAGCACAGAGAAGTCAGTACGACCCCCTCCAGGCTAAGGCAATAATTTTTCCACCTACTTCTCAGATTTGAAAGATGATACCTTCCACACAAACGTGGCACAGCACATTTTTCAGTGATGGGATTTTTACTAATGCTGGAATTGACTTCGCTGTCAACATTTTCACATACTGCTATCTCACATCTCAGACCTGAGGGGAAAATTTGAAGAGAGACTTAAAAACGTGAAAGGCAGCTCTCAACCTTTTCCAACCTCTTACCCAGGGAAATCCCTGTGCTCCCTCTCAGCACTGCTGGAGACTCAACAATACATTTTTCACGGCTACTCTTCACAGCTGAACCAAACCCATCTAGCCAGGCTCCTCCGTGATAAACACTCAGCCCGTCAGTCAAGACGTCTACTCTTGAATTGCAGAATAGCCGCGTACTCAGCCAGGGAACACACAGCAGGAGCCGAGAGCAGGGCAGGGGCAACGCACTGTGAGTGGCCACTTCAGGCACGCCGCATCTTTCCCAGCTGCGTTTGGTTCGTCTTTACAATGGATTTACCGCTTTGCCCTTGACTGGAAGAACGAAGATGTTTCATCTCGTCTTTCAGATCCAGAATGACTCTCTTGCTCTACCACTCTACTCTGTGCTACTTCTTGACTTCTACTCCTTGGGATTTGGATTTTGAGCCTCATGGGAAATGGTAAAATTAAAACAAACTTGTGCGTCCTCGGTGTAACCATTTACTCTAGCGCACACACAAAAACATCCATCAAGAAAACGCACATTCAGTATTTTCTTCAAGTGATGTTTTAAAATACATTATAATATTCTGCATTCTACCTGCCGTAACGCAGATCTCTCCTGTGCGGGTCCCCAGCCTTCTCCCCTCAATAAGTGAAAAAGTCCTAAAACTTCAGTTTGTTTCAATTAATAAGCTCTTCCTGCATTTCAAAGCTGTGTTCCTTTATATTCAGGAAAGATGCTTGTTCATAGGAATGGAAAGCAAAGTTTAAGTTTACTAAGTCTTCTTCTAGATGAAAAGCTGTCTGAAGCTCTTCTACACTTTAACAGCAGTTACTCATCAGCCTGCACGCGAGGTTGGTACCCGATGGTAACACACTCCCAACAGCAAGAGGCTGAAGCTTATCTACACGACACATGCTTTTGTTCGGTAAGAAACTACTAATACAGCATGTGGATAGCACTTGATTTATATAATCCTCCACCATCCAGCCACCACAAAAACATGTTTGCTATAGTAGAAGCCAACACCTTTTAAATATCACCTTGCATTTCAAACAGGTGGACTGAAAGAAGGAATGCCAGATTAGATACCGACAGTCACACGAGCGTATCTCCCAACATTGTGTATTTTCCTCTGATAATTTCAGTCTAAGGCCCACACATTTCTAGTGGCAACAGAAAACCACGTTTAATTAAATTGCTTTGTTTGCACATGCCACATGTTTTGTTCTAGCCTGATGCAAAACCATGTGATGTTTTTCTAATAGTTTTTAGACAGAAATTCGGGGGTTTTTTCCCCTCCCTAAACAATTGTAACCACTCTCCCTCCAAAACCCCACAATTCTACCCTCTCCTACCCTGCAAACAAATTACTGTAAAGACTAAAGCAGACACTGTTTCTAAAATGCTACTTCTGGAAGTACCACTTGCCATGCTGCTTGACTTGCATCAAATCAAGTCAACAGGTTATTAGGAAACCACATAACAAAGGGCTTGGAAAATTAAGTCTGAGGTAGTAACATATGCTGCTCAGACTGTTCTTCATGAAAAGGCTTCCAGAAGTCACTCTTTCATCTTTACTCCCAGATAATAAATCCATTATGCCTGTACAGATATACAGAGGGGTTGATCAGAAAAGATTTTCACCAGGTCCAAATTTAAAGCCACCAGAGCAGTGAACTGACAGGTACTGCACCTAAATGGGAAGTAAGTCTTATGAGGCCATTTGCAGTTAGAGCTCTTATTTTTTTCAAATATCCCTTGCATATCAAGTTACATAAGCACAATCTCTACAGTTTTTAACCATTTTCCCACCACTTGCTACTATATCATACCCCCCCTTTTGTAAGTGGCATACAGGAACACTGGTCATGTTACTGGTAATAGTTTACAGCATACATGTTATTAACTCTTGCTACCTAAAGCCATTCGTTCCCCTGTAAAGGCCACCATAGCAATGTATTCGTAAGCAAACCGGCACGGAGCTCTGAGGCACAGTGAGGGCTGCGTCCCTCCGCGGCTTGGGCAGCCGACCTCCTCCCACACTCCTGGTCGGCAGCGCAAGGGCTGGGGGTAAAGGCGAGCCCAAAAGCTGGGTGAGGCGAATGGTAGAAGTTAGCAGAGATTAAGTAACAGTTACGTGGCCTTGGTTAAAAACTTCAAGAATGGTATTCTCAAGTCCAGTTAAAAAACCGCAGTGGTGAGGAGCCGGGCACGACCCACCGCTTACTAAGGAGAACTGAAATAAAAAAACATGAAACACCCAACCCACACAACTGCTTCGATCTGCAGAGCAGAGCTGAGACGTACAAGCATGCACCACATACCATGCTTTCCTTTTCATTACAAGATCATAATGATTAGAAGCAAGTCTCCTACTTCCACAGCATCAACAGAAGCAGCTGTATATACTTTTGTACCTTCATTAAGAAGCTAGCTGGTACAAGCAAATTACAGCCCAGTACCAATCCATCCAGAGGAACAGACGTTAGCAATCCAGAGTGACTAAAATCCGCTGCGAGCTTTGAGCAAGTGTAACAGAACAGGACACATCTTCCGGAGCAGCAACTGAGTTTTCATTTTTATCAGTAAGTTAATTAATTGCCCAGGATTCTGATCCATACTTTTCTTTTGCTTGTTCATGAGTTTCAGACTACCAGCCCAGCCAAAAAATGCTTGCACTGCATAGTTAGATGCAGGCCCAGAGAAATCAGTTGCTTTTTAATCAGCTTTTCCCATTAATTATGCTTGGACACCAATTAAACACACGTTTGAAAAAACTACCAGCTGAAAAACGTGCATTATGAGGATCTAAATCTGGGTGCCTGTAGAACCTCAATCCTGTGTCCCCCGTCCCCCCCTTTATGTTGCACTTTCCTTAATTGGGACTACTACATATGTTTAGGTAAACATTTTCACCCTACAGACATGCAAGCCCTTCACAAAATATTACCAAACAACTAGATGGAGAATGGTAGACAGCGTGGCAGATACATGGCAGACAAGCAATGGAGAGGAGGGGCGACGCACTGAGACGCATGCAGAACAAGAGGTGGTGAACATGCATGTACAGCTATGAGGCTGGCACCAGATTAATGAGTTTTGAAGTTTGGTTAGCAAGGAAAACCATAAGCCTGTTGAATCTGTGTACAATGTGCAAAAATTACACTTAGAATTGCTAACTGAGACCTCACTGCATACCACCTTAAGACAGGCGTGACAAAAGCAGTAGTCAAAAAAATCCTACGCTTCTGTATTTGAAAATTGCCTTAGTAATGTCAAAGACTACTTCCCAACTAGCTAGATACCAGATTTGGGGTTTAGACAAAACCATTTCTGAAATCTGAAGTGTCTTGATTTTCCTAGCAGAAACTGTATACACAACTGAAATAAGGCATCAAAATCCTCTCACTGGAAACTGCTGTAACATTGCTTTCAAACAGAGAGCAAAACCGAATTTTAAAGATTGCCTAAAGCTTATTTATTCTATACTAGAAATTTGTGATCAACTAAAAATAGCGAGGCTTTACACAAATTCAACAAGTAAACTCAGCGTGGATTTTATTACAATGGGATGGAGATAAGGCCCAAGCTCACCTTGGACGTCTTCTTCTCCACCATCACCATCCTCTTCCTCATTGTAAGCCAGCTCAGCCTGTTTGTCTGCCTCATACTCACCCACGTTACCATCATCCCCATTATAATCTGCCAGTTTAGAACCCTGCTGCGGATCAACAGGGGATTCATTCTCATCAAAGAATCGGCCTGTGAAGTAGGCAAAGGATTAAGTCAGAAGCAGAGAGGAAAGAAATAGGAAGATACTAAACGAAAGCAGACCGCAGGTTAAGATAGTTGGGGGTTTGTAGTAGTTTCAGCTGGAGGAGAAAGGGGGTAGAAGGGAGAGGGCTTGGGCAGGGGGAGAAAAACGAGGCTTATGGAACACCTCCATGCCAAAAGGATGTGCTCGGTCGTTCAGCATTTGGATCTTGTGAAATCTGACTGTTATAAGCTTCACTCCTTGGACAAAAGAGCTAGAGTAAGCATCCAAACAAAACGCTCCATCTTTGATACCTACAATCACCAATAAAAGTTTTCTTAAAATGCTGAGGCGCACGCAGGGCAAGTTTTTGTGTCTAGGCTTTTTTCTGAGGACCACCGGCATTTTTCTACACACAATGGAGCGACATATTGCTGACTTTGTATACGGTGATGTCTGCAGAGTGTGTACCATACTGTCAAGGGTACACAAATCTAGCAAAGATCCGCCTTGCACCTCTGAACTGATTTTTTTAACTACCTAATTAATTTGGCTTTACACTCTGGCTTCCTGTTAAGCTTTAACCGTTTTCAAAATGTTCCGAATCCAGTATTTTTGTTTCCCAGCAAAGAATTAAGAACAGTTCCAGATACTGAAACAATGCACAAGAAAAACAACAATTAGCTGGAACTATGAAATGACTAGACAGTCAACCAAGCACACAATGAAAGATTAATGGTGTGATGTCAAGTTCAGAGCTGGTGTCTAATGGGATATGAGGAGATCTGCTCGAGTCCCATGCAGTTCAGTCTGCTTGCCCACTGCTTAAAGAATGCAACACTGAGTCCGCAGAGGATACAAGTCTGGAGGGATTGTGTATAAATGAAAAAAACAGGATTAAAGTGTGATACAATCTTTACAGACTGGAAGTGGACTGAGAAAACATCTGCCTTGGCAGATTAAGTGATTTGCAGTGGAAGCAATTAAACAGGGAAGTAAAACTGGAGAATATTATTTCAACATTAGGATTAAAAGGAAGGTTGTGGTTACAATGGACAGATGTAAAAAATTATTTCTTAAACCAACGAAAAGTATCATATATGGAAGTATGTAAAAATCAGGACAAAAACTGTAACATAGTGCTTATCTGGATAGGGAAGAAAAGCAGAAGAATCACATCTAGTGCAGCTCAAATATACAGAAACAGAAGTTTCAGTTATTTTCATAAAATAAGCAAGAAGAAACTATGATCTGTTTAGAAATCAGAAGTTTAATATATTAGTCATTCTCTATTCATCTCGAATTGAGGAATCCTTGCTATTATTGTTTGATGTTTTGGACACTGCATTATATATAAAAAGCAGACAGAACCGTACAACTCACACATGTCAAATATAAAATAAGCTACGGGAAGACGAACTGAATGCACTTAACTTGCAGAAAAAGCAAGCCTGTAGATATGCCAGAAATACCGGGACAAACAAGTACTGAATAAATTTAAGCTGACAGAAGGAAAGGTTGAAATATTAGAAAGAGATCCTAGGAAACACAGCAAGCCCATACAGGCCTGTGAGCTGGAGCTCACGCAAGCAGCCCAACGTACAGAACAGCCCTGGCGAGCTCGGGATTCCAGCACAGCTGCAGGATGCAGCTACTCTTTCAATACAGGCGCTTCATTCTGCATTAAGCATTTGGTGTTTTAGCTCAAGCTACTTCAAAGCAAGGGAGGAAAGGCTGAGCACACAAACCTCACCAGCAGTCATTTTGAGCTAGGTGGTCTTGACAGCAACTCCACTGCCTGTGCACGCACAGTCAGGTGTACAAAAGATTTAGGCAGTAGATAACTTCTTGCACAACACCAGGAGAACATCAATATTCTAATGCAAGGCACGTGTCATGGTCTTGGGATACCAAGACTTCAGGCAAACACCAGAAGAGGAGTTGCTGGACCAAGCAATGCACCAATTACTTTCTGAAACAGACAGGTAAGACCTGGAATCTCGATAGCCTTGTGGATCTCTCAAATCACTCCCAACCTCAGTCAGTGTCCGTAACCCAGGCATTGCACAGACTATTTGAGGCACAGTGGAATACGTTGTCCTGAAGCACAAGAGGTAAGTGACAGCACAGGATGCCCCGTAAGGATGTCACTGATGCTAAAATCTGCAGGTAACATTTGCCAAAATGCATTCTGAATAGGCACGTGGGGTATTACTCAAAGCTGGATCCTTAGAAACACACTACTCGGAGCAGCTGTGCACATGCTCATCACCAAGGACCTGCTTACAGGACAACTTTCAACAGCAGCATGGACCGGAGGTTTGCTGCACCCAGCATTCTCCAGGGTGCCAGGTAAAAGCACAAATAGTGACGTTGCTGCAGTCACTTTCGGGTTCTGCTGCTTTCGAAACCAAACAGCTGCAATGTGCCCACCTCTGTACCTAGTACCAAAGTTGCTTTTTAAATCTATGCTATCAAAATAAAAAAGGAAGTCATCTTTTGGAAGCAGTTCCCCAATTCTGAAACCGGACATGTATGACAAATACCCTGACCAATGATGGTTACTAGTCTCATCCCACGGGCTGATGCACAGCCGTTTATGAAGTGCTCAGTAACCAAAACCCCAGCCAGGCAATTGTCTACAGTGAAAGCTGTGTGCCAGAGCTGGGCTCCTCTATACCAGAGGGATGAATTTATCACTAAGAGACCTTTCCGAACAGCCACTGCTGAGCAATCAGGAAAGAAGTCTTCTACAAGCCTGGATTAGCTATTTCCGTACGTGACAGAGAAAGTCTCTCCCTCGTTGCATCATTACAATGTGCAATGTGAGCCATTACAAATATGAAGGAGCAAAGAGAAAAGGGAAAGACTGATCAGTGATGATGACTGACTCTGGGGTAGCCATTCACAGCCTACAATGGAGACATTTCATTTGCTGCTCCTGCCTACAAAGCTAGCCCACCACATCATTTAACCCATTACCAGGGAAGACAGCCAATCCACTTAAAAACCCCAAGGACTGAAATATGGAGCTCGGTCATTTCAGCTGTAGTCACTCAGCCTGACACGCTCTGGATATTCAAGAAGCTCCTTTGATAAACTAAATAGTCTCACACATCTCAGGATACACAGAGTGGAAGAAAAGCTTGCACAGGTTGCATGCCAATTTTGAATACACCTATCCCCACCTCATCAGAAAGATCCACGAGTGATATTAAAACAACTGAAGCCTTCCCTAAGACCTCTTTCTTTAAAAAAAAGAAAGAAAACAAAACCCCAAACCCAACAAAACAGTAAATTGAGCTCCATTCCCTACTTCTTCAACCCGGTCTTTTTAGAGCTTTTTTTCCCCCTCATACTAAACCCTACT
>VYZV01003360.1:182125-199772 GCA_013401275.1 Pandion haliaetus | reverse complement strand
CTACTTTTTTTTTTTTTTTTTTCCTTCCTCTCCCCTGAATTCCTCCCAGCTTCACATCATCTTTCTTTGGTATTTAAAGCCAGAGGATGGCCTCACAAGCACTAGGTAAAAGAGTTAGTTACTCCATCTTATTATCTTACTTGACACATCCCAGAAGAAAAACCTCACTTCAAACGTTTGTTTGACTGTGACTAATACTCACTGTTGATCACATCGGTTTTGACCAAACTGTTCACTTGTTATTTGCCACTTACTCTGTGCATGTAATTCTCCATTCTTAATTGCGGACTACTTTAATGTTTACGAACTTTTATGTTGCTGAAACCACATCTCATACCTTGTTTATCATCCAGCACTCAAAATACCGAACAGTGCCAAGCAAAGGATGCACCTTTGTAAACCTCACGGAAGCTTTTCAAATAAAACTGTTAGTAATACCTATGTCTGGAATATTCTTTTCTTAAAGTTGTGCACCCACCAAATAGCAATTTATTCCTGACCAGGTCTCCATTAAATTTGCCTACAAAGTCACATACCTGTTTTTACTGTTTTCATTCCTTTGAATACATACTTTTCAGATTGTATCACTCTGACACAATCTGTTCTTGAAAACACTATGAAAAATCCGTGTTAACCACGTGCCGTATTGTATTCAAACTAATTGAGAATTTGTCCAGTTACCTTGCCAGGTATCAAAGGTAGGCTGCTGGGCTTCTAGAACTCCTCAAATCCTCTTTCCATTCACTTTTTAAAAGACGTGTCCTCCTGCGGTATGATGGTACCTCTAAGTTGTTAATGGTTCAGAAACCATTTCAGGTAGCTTTTTAAACCTCTCGGATAAGGTCTGGCACTACCTACTACTTACTCTGACCCCTGGGGAGCTACAAGGGCACGGGGGGGAGAAGGAGAGAACACACTGAACTCCCACATCCCTGTACGCCCCTTTATGCCAATACACACCCTACAGCTGTCTGCTGGCAAACCTGACTACACGCTCACAAGCCCCGTTTTAGTTTAACCTCGGCTTCAGAATAGCAACTAAAACATTCTACAACAATAAATGGAGTATTATTTTAAACTTAGATCTCTGTTATTCAAGGAGTATTTAAGAGATTGCTAGAGGTTTACACTTTTTAACTGCAATTTCTCAAGCTACAGACTCGCCAGTCAAGTTCTAGACCAAGAATAGGAACTGCAACAACTTCACTCTAATGAAGGGAACTTCCCAAACTAAACCTTTTATGACAAAAATGAATTCATAGTTTCATGTTCCTGAGAGTGACCCGAGCTTTCACAATTCTTTTCATTGATCACTGAAACCAATTTATGATTCTATTTCAACAAAATTGCTATTTCTGTACCACTGTTTATCCAATCCACAGAATTAACACAGGTTTCTGGGAGGAAGCTGTAGAATCCTTTTCTCCCAGTTCTTGTGACTCTGAAGATGGCTGTTTTGATGTAGTAACTTGTCATCTTGAGTACAGACAGATTTTAACCACAGAAAGCAAAGCCTAAATGAAAACTACTTAGCTGCAAGTACAAAGAAATTTAAAGTTGAATGTATAGTACCTATATAAAATAAAGAAAAATCTTATTTGGATAAAAAAAAATAAGAAGAGATATTTCAGCACTATGTTTTTTCTTCCAAATGCCCCCTCCCCACCCAAATGCTAAACAGCTGGAATTAGTTCTTTAAAAATAACTAGGTTAAGGTATACCTAGTCAGGATACTCTAATACTTAGGAGCATAGTATCTCCACTGATGCCACGAGAAACTTGTTTCGATACAATAGGAAGATGCAAAATCAAATGCTGTAGGCATAACACTCTTCCAGTGTTACGGTATCAGCCACAAGGTAGACACACATCTCCAAAACAACAGCACACAGACAGCTGAATGTGTCTTTGCAAGCTCTTACCTGCTGTCTGCCCACTAAGCCACAGCAGTATTACCACCATCACACACAACAAACAAATACATGATTTGCTCCTGTCTGAAGGCTTCTTCCTTGAGCAGACATGGAAGAGAAGGGTTCTGGAAAACTTCCTCACACAGAACAAACTTCTGGTCAAAACACATCTACCACCACAAACACCCCCTATGCAAGGGCTGAATTCTTACAATATTGTCCAAAACATTGTATTTAAGTAATACAGTGTGAATATAAATAACTCAGTATCATGCATGTACCAAAATCCTTGACTTAATCTATTTAAGTGTGTAGTAATTTCCAAAAGCATTTTCAATTCCTATAAGCCAGTAATTTTTTTTAATGTGACACATTAAGGCCTATCTTTTACACAGTAACTTTATACATTTCTTTTCAGGCTTACCCTCCAGAAGGCCACCTGCTATAATAGTTCCTATTTTCCAGACAGGCACTATTACAGACAGAAAATGAAGTGATTTTCTTAATATATTGAAGTATATGATATTGGCCAACTTACTTTGCTTCATCTTCTGCAAGTCACTAACTCTGCTCTTTGGAATTTTTATATGGTCTGTCTCAATTTTGTGTTCTTTCTGATTTTCCACATTTTCTTCAAAATTTAAGTGCTGCAGAGAATTTGGAGGTATCTGCTTCGCAATATCAGGATTTCCATCATTGTCATTGTGCAAACCTACAGAATGAGGAAGCGTGTTTGGTTTTTACATGGTTCACAAAGAAGGCTAGAATGTTACTGCAAAAGATAATTCATCACATTAACATGTAATCAATCCTAAGCCATTACCTTCTCAGCTGATTTTCTGTATGTACTTAAGTGCTTGATGAAGCCCAGAACAATATGTTTATGTATTTTTTTTATCCTCCTGCTGATTCTGCTTTTCAAATCTACTAAGCATCATTTATTGTTTCAAGAGCTATGATCTGAGGAGAAGGTTGCAGTAGGTCACAGAAGTTATGCTAAAAATAATAAGCAGAATCACAGGACTACATAACCAAGGAATAAAGAAAACCCTGGTCCCCTTGAAATTCACATCAACCTTCTGTTGATAAACTCCAAATTCAATGAAGCAAGCTTTTCACTTGCTATTTTTTATGTTTTCTCATTAATAAAAAGTCAAAACGAAGGACTACCTCAGAACAACAAAAAGTAACAAACTATTTAAAAGATTTTACATATGGAAATAATAAACTTTAAATGTATATACAGACTTTGAGCTCCCTAATTTTGGTATTCTAATCTGCTTACACATCCACTGCAAAAGGAAAGAAATTAAGAAATACTTCTGTTGCCTTTTTTCAAAAGAACCAATAATGGGCATAAACTTCAAGCTATTTGGTCACGTCAAAAATATGCAATGAGTATGCTATATTTAATGTTTTTCAGTGGGACGGTATTTGAACATGCCACTTGCAGTGCAGATATAACCTAACATTCTCTTTGACGTTAAAGCAAAGTGACTTGATCCACCAGGATGAAATATAAGGGTATTTTCTACAGATTTGTGTCCTGTCTAACTGTAATTGTTCTAAACCCTTTCTCTGCAGTACTTTTAGTTCTCTCATGTCCTAAACCTCCCCCACATCACCCTCAAGTGAGCTGTTCACAGGAACAGGAGGACACTGAGCAAGGGATAGTACCACTGGTTTAATCTCTGAATATAGCTGGCTACTAATAGATCAACAACCAACTCCTGATGATATGTTGCAGCCCTGTCTAATTAGTACCCCTAAGGAGGAATACTAATTTCAATTTCCCTCCTCTGTCCAGTGGAGAGATCTTGAAGCACTTATATATGAAACTTCTAACTCTCAAATTTGGCTGAAGTTGGTCAAAAGGCTCAGAAATTATTGGGGGGGGAGGGGGGACACGGGACGATGAAAAGAGAGTGTACAACCAGCAACCTCAGCACCTCAGGAAGCCAGACTAAGAACACACTCAATCTTGCATCCTGCAGAAACTGATCATTGTTTTTCATTTTGTAACCGCATCAAACAAAAAAGGGGCTGGCCATGTACATCTAACATCATGATATGGTAGCAGATATTAAATGGTAAGTTTCCTACAAAATGTTGATTTGTCACCTGCTAATACGAGTTTTACCTGGTGCCAGATTTGGAGCATGGGGCTGTTCAGTTGGAAGATTTATAACATGTTGATGGCCTTCACTTTTAGGAGCTGAAATAAATGGCTTCTTTAAAGCTAAAAACAAAATACATGGACAAAAGCATTAACATGAAACAAACAGACACTATATACCAGGCCTTCCTCTTACAATCCTGTAATATTTGTTGTTGCTTTCTTGGTTTTAAACCATAGATGAAAATATAAAATACAAGATTTCAGCAGGGGGCAGAGGGATTATCAGAAGCATTCAGTTTTGAGAAATCAAACTTCTAAAGCACAGTAAAAACTATCAGATTTTACACCTCACTTGAATTTTATTTCCATAGATGGATTTTAAAACTTTGCATTCACTATGAAACACGTGGTATTCAAGCAGAATATATATGCCACTAAAAACCCAAATGTGGAAGTATTAGAATACTTCTAACCAGTAGGAGTATCTTCAGCTTTAGCAGGGTCATTATCTTCTATTTCAGGCATGCCTGCATCTCCTCCTGGTTTGATTTTCTCTGTAAGACAAGAATAGGGTATTCTGCCTTAACCTTTAAGGTTGAACAGTGAATTTCCCTCTTGTGGAAGGCTCAAAGACCAGCAGAAAAGTCCTTTATCCACAGAATATGTCCCATATTGATAACGCAACTACAACACTCCTTATATTGTGCTGTCGAAGTCACTGAAGACTGCTTTGGAGGAGTGCTCCTGAAGTCAGTACCATCTTCAGAAAAGGATGGGAAACAGATGCATTGCTCTTGGTAGCAGAGTAAGAAAAGCCTGCTGCAAGAAGCAGGCCAGAATAGACACTGAACTGACACAAAAAGGTGCTGGTTTAGCGGCACAAGAAATAGAAACAAAGGGAACCCTGCTACCCATCTTTGGAGAGGCCTACAGGGAGGAAACAACCACAATATTTACTCACTCGGAGCCTCCTGTACAGCGCCTGATAACCAAAGGACCCCACTGCTCTGCTGACTTACGCAGCTAGAGACTTCTCACAGTGGTTTCAATGCTCCTTGCCTCCAGCCACCATCTCTGTGCAGATTCCAGCCCTCCAACAGCACGCCCCTTCCCTAGCTCACCCCAAGCCACACAGGGAGGGGAGAGGCCATCCCCAGTTCACAACTGGCCACATGAGGAAGGAGATGCAAATGAACCAAAGAAGTGAACACAAAACTATGCAAGAAACTACTTTCATAAAAGGACCCAGAGAAAGGACATGCCAATCTCTGGATACCTATAAACTCTAACGTAGTACAATCACATGCAGCTAATCAAGTTATCTGAGCCAAAAAATTCATTGTTTTACTTCAGAGAAATGCATGATTCTGTCTGATTGCAAAAGGCTACAGCACAAGTGATAGCATTAGCTATCAGAAATGACAAAAAAAAGGAAATACCTTTGCCATTTACAACGTGATCTGAAGGCTGCTCATTCTTTACTGTGTTTTTATCTTCTGCCTCTGGAACAGTCTTAGATATTGCCTGGTCATCATTATGGGGACTTACTTCAGTGTCTTTACTGGACTGAATTTTTTGTGTGGCCTGTTAGAACAAATTCATAAGGAACCAATATTAAGCACATCCCTGAAAATTACAAAACAAACACCCTCAAATTCAAAATTACTCTGGTGCCCTGGTTTTGGCTAGGATAGAGTTAATTTTCTTTCTAGTAGCTGGTACAGTGCTGTGTTTTGGATTCAGTAGGAGAAGAATGTTGATAACACACTGATGTTTTCAGTTGTTGCTAAGTAGTGTTTAGACTAAGTCAAGGATTTTTCAGCTTCTGATGCCCAGCCAGCAAGAAGGCTGGAGGGGCACAAGAAGTTGTGAGGGGACACAGCCAGGACAGCTGACCCAAACTGGCCAACATGATGTCATGCCCAGTATATAAACCGGGCAGAGTTGGCCTGGGAGGGATTGCTGCTCAGGAACTAACTGGATGTCAGTTGGCGAGTGGTGAGCAATTGCATTGTGCATCACTTGTTTTGTATATTCCAATTCTTTTATTATTATTGTAATTTTATTATCGTTAATAGTATTATTTTTTTTCTTCTTTTCTGTCCTATTAAACTGTTCTTATCTCAACCCACGAGTTTCATTTTTTTCTCCAACTCTCTCCCCCACCCAGTGGGATGGGGGGAAGTGAGCGAGCAGCTGTGTGATGCTTTGTTGCTGGCTGGGATTAAATCATGACACTTTGGGTAAGCAAAGTCACATTTATGAATTAGATGATCACCAAAGCAAACAACAGCAGAAGTGCAGAAGTCCTCTATATACAAATCTGAATCCCAAGGGTAGGAGATGAGAGTATGGACACATAACTGAACAGAAAATGTAGAATACAGCATGGCTGTATGACATTTATATTGGCATATGCAGCTCTTAAGTATAACGCAAACAGGTTAAGATGTCATTGGCCTTAAGCCTTAGGTCAGAGACTTTGAAACAATTCTAGATTTTTAAGAAAAGATCTGGCTGAAATCTACTTTAAGTCTGCCTTATTATTTGAAATGTTTGTAAACAGAGACAAAGCAAGGAAATGAAATTTTAAGGAAAGCAGGTTATTTCATCTGTTTGTAGGAAAGAGGCCCATATTCTCTTGGCAGCTTGCATGATATAATTACACCCTTGATACCATTCAAATACCATTGTTATTTGCAGCACATTAGCACCTCGAGGCCTCAATAGAGATCAGGTTCCCCTTTGCAATAACCTGTATAAGGTTGTGAGAACACAGATCCTACCCTGGAGAGCTACATAGTAATATCCATTTTACAGAGAAGAAACTGAAAACCTTAGCCATGATGTCATGTAGGAAGGCTGTAGCAGAGCAAAGCTTAAGCCAGATCTTCAAGGCTAAGTTCACTGACTGAGCAAAACAGGCAGATGTTCTTACACTAATACCCATTTAGGGCTGCTCAGGACAATATTTGATGAAAAGTTAGGGGAGAAATGTCTAAGGCCTCCATACAGCTGAAATACTGAGTCAAACAGCAGACTTCAGGCCCTTCTAATTCAACAAAGAAACTTGGCTGCGCATTACCTTTTGTTCCTGCACAAGTTGGTCCATTAATTTCTTTATGTTTTCTTCATGTTGCAGTCTCATTTCCTTGATCTGCTGCCCACACTGCAGACTTGATTAGAAACAGATTATTAGTTATATTTCATTCGTTGTATCTGCTCTCCCACAAATAAAATAGGGGTAAAAATATGAAGCGGCACAAAAAGCCAAACCTGAAATATAACTAGAATAGTCTGTCCAAAAAGCCTTGTCCTGGAATGTGTATGGAGTGGAAATGGACTGAATACAGAAAGAAAGCAGAACTGGAAAAAACAGGGACAGAGCAGAAAAACAGTAAAATAAACAGAACGGCCTTGAACATATTTCCTCCAAAACCTGGAAGGCAACTGAAAAGTCAAGCTTCACAGTTAATCTGTCATCAGCACATATTAATTCCACTAGGAAAGCAATGTATCTCCCATGGCTGTCAACACAGAAGATGCACAACTACTACTATCAGTTACTGCTACCAACTCAAGTAACAAGATCTGAGTAACACAGCTAAGTGTCTCAACTTCTCTAACAAGCCACATAGAGATCAACCCAATTCAACAAAACTTGTCTCCTACAAACCCACAAATACTCAACATAGCACAAAAAGCATCTTTTTGTGTGTGAAAGTTTCAAACATTTTCGCAAGCGTTCATCTCCCCCACTCTTTAAAGCTTCAGAGGTAGTTGTCCTCCCTACTTCATCATAAACTTACAAGGCTGAAGTCAAATTAAAATTTCGATATACACAACGCCTTCAACTTCAATTGAAAAAAATAAAATTACACTTTTAGAAAGACAGCAATTAACAACCCTGGCAGCTTACAGAACTGTGTTGATTAAGTATTTGTTAACTAAAATCTCCATGTTATAAAAAAAACGCATGGACTTAAAATTGTCCAATGCTGAAAAATTCCAGTAAGTCAGATTTTCTTAGATCGTATCTCACTTTGTGGCGGGGGGGAGGAGTAGAACACCACAAAAAAAATAGAACTTTAAAACAAACAACTAGCTAAGTCAAAGTTACATCACCAAGTTAGTACACTCAAGTTTGAGGATCAGTAGAAATACGATTAATTTGCACTTTTTGATAAATACAGACCTCCATTACACACACGCAAACCTACAGTTACTAACATTCTTGAAGACATACCTATCATATTCCAATCTCTTCGTAAGGTAAGTATTGTTCTTCTTGTACTCGTGAAGCTGATCTTCCTGTCGCATGAATTCCTGACGTAATTCTGCTAGTTGTTCTAGATGAAGAAGCAAAAATCAACATGAATATAGAAATATAAGAAAAAAATTCCCCATGGTGGATACAACTTTCAATATTGCTGTACAGGTTAAAAATTTGCTCAAGTTTTGTTATTTATTCTAGATATACTTTAAAGATTCTTAAACTAACTTGAAAAAAATGCCAATTTACTCATGTATGCCAGATGTCACTATGAATTACAGAACAATTCTTCTGATACTATGCCTGTCCTGGTTTCAGGGTTTGCTAGGGAAAACAGTCTGGGTTATTCCTGCCTCAGGCAAAGGCAAACCCATTCATGGGATTGCTTTTGCTCAAGGACCTGGGTGCACTTGGTGGGTAATGCAGGAAGATGGGGAATCCCAATCTGTACCTCAAGGGGATTTGATTTTGGGTGAGAATAAACAATGAATTAAATTGTGTGATGTTAATTGCGTATCATTACTTCTGTGGTGGCTGTATGCCATACCATGGGTATTACAGTAAAAATCACACAGATTAATGAAGAATGAACTTCGATGAAACCAAGCAAAGTGCAGCAATGATAGAACCAGACAGCGATGATGGAACCATAACTGGCTTCAGCATGCAACAATCCAACACCACACACCATCTCTCCTGCCCTGAAAGACTGTTATGACAGATGATGCCCAAAGTCATGGACTAAATTAACTCAACAGACATTTTATAGGGCTGGCCCATAGACTAAGGGAATGATACCTGTATGTATACATCAGGAGACAGGAAGGTGGTGGTGGATTAATTGGGATGTACTAGAAAGTGTGGGACCTGGGTATGACATAAATGGTATAGAATAAGGGATGGATATTGTCCTGGTTTCAGCTGGGATAGATTTAATTTTCTTCCTAGCAGCTGGTCCAGTGCTGTGTTTTGGATTTAGTGTGAGGATAATGTTGATAACACACCGATGTTTTAGTTGTTGCTAAGTAGCACTTATCCTAAGTTAAGGATTTTTCAGTTTCCCATGCTCTGCCAGTAAGCAGGTGTACAAGAAGCTGGGAGGGAGCACAGCCAGGACAGCTGACCCGAACTAGCCAAAGGGATATTCCATAAAAATACTATAAAGTAAAGGGAGTTGGCCAGGAGGGGCGGATCACTGCTTGGGGACTGGCTGGGCATCGGTCAGTGGGTGGTGAGCAATTGCATTGTGCATCACTTGTTCTTTCTTAGGTTTTATTGCTCTCTCTTTTTGTTATCTTCCTTTTCATTACAATTATTATTATTATATTTCATTTTATTTCAGTTCAGTTATTAAACTGTTCTTATCTCAACCCACAACTTTTACTTTTTTTCCAATTCTCCTCCCTACCCCACCAGCAAGGGGGGGGAGGAGTGAGCAAGCGGCTGTGTGGTGCTTAGTTGCCAGCTGGTGTTAAACCACAACAACCCCTACATTTTTCTTTACCTTTTCCTTCAGAAGGCTTACACAATGCTATTTCACCTCTTTGTTGGAAATCTGCTTAATTTCCTGAAAGATTCTGTTATTCTGAGTAACACAGAGGTACTACTAGGCTACTTTAAGCACGATGATCAAATACTCTTTTTCTGCAATAAATGTACAAAAGAATGTACCTTCACACTATCCATAAAACCAATACATATTTCCTGTCTTCACTAGTAATTGTTCTAGAATTTCTTCTCCCTGCTCCTCAGGCTACCAATAATTATTAAGCTTCCTACTATTTTAAGTTGCAACTACATAGATACAGGCAGAAATGCCAAGCACATTGTCTGCAGGCATGTTCAAATTTTGGCATTAGCTGTTCCGGGTCACTCAAACCCAGCATTGTAATCATGTCTGTATATATCAGCCTCAAAAGATGTTTTCTGGACCTTTTCTAACCCAGCATAAGTATCACAACATTGCTGATCCAACCTATTTTAAACTGCGTACGTGGTCGTGAAAATGATTCTAATATCTTGGAAGTAAGCAGTGCCAGAATACATGTTCTTTCTGCAGACAGTACAGCAAAGTCTACGAGAGCCAACCCTACACTTAATGCAGACAGGCAATAAACAAATATAATGAAATTTCACATTATGCTATGTTCCAGCATCACTTGATCTTTCATTTAAAATATATGCTGCAGTACCCAGGCAGTTAAAAAATACACAACTTCACAGTCTGCCAAATCACCGTTTGGCCATAAATTCCTTACCCTTTAAACGATGTATGTCTGCCATTTGATATGATATGTTGTTCTGCAGCTTAATCTGAAAGGAAGAAATGGTTATGTAAATATAGACAATCAGCAGGTTAGAAAGGTTTTAGACTGCGAAGACTCAGGTGTGTTTGTTTTCATTGTAAAGACAATGCATGTAAAGGATTATCAGAATGACGTATACAAAGTTCTTGTAAATATAAGTAATGTATGTTTAGTTATAAGTGGTATCACCAACCTAAACACTACATTTAGGTTTTGCTAAAAAGGACTTAAATTTATTTCCAGAACATATTTCTACCCAAAAAGTAGATTCTGTCAGGACTAAAATAAACACACTGCATTCTGATACTGCAGAAGGAGACAGTGAATTTCCAATGTCAAAGCATAAGTGTATAAAAATAAACACAGAGCATCATTAGCAAAAAATTTTACCTAATGTGTACTTAAAATAAATTTTTTATGCGATGCTAACTAATATTCATAAGATAGATTCTCTCAAAAATAAAATGTAACACTAGTAGACTTCCAAAACAGCTTTTAATTTGGTGGTTTTACTAAGGAAAAAATAGCAGTTACAATAAATAAGAAATGCATGTACACAAAGTCATTAAGTAAAGATGCTTTGTCTTGTTCTCACATAAAGACTATATATATAAAGACAAAATATAGCAGGAATGAAGAGAAAGACACACATGTAGAACATACTGAGAAAGGGTGGAAAAACCCTGTAACTGTCATCAGCCAACACTGATGCTGTAATTATCTTTCTCGTAGTTTCATGATCAATATAAACGATGACTGGAGAAAGGGTGCTGAAACAGGGTTGTCATTCTTGGGTTAGAAGGTCAGAATTACCTCTCAGAATACCAAAACGAAGTACAAGCACACCTACTCTGGCTCGGGGTCACACACGCACAGGCTATTACAATTTCCACACAGATTCTGAAGCTCAGTGTCTGAGTCAGTTACCTACATTTCCTGTCAAAACAAACAAAAAAGACATATGCCCTTACTTTAAGACTTCCTCCACCCACCTCTACCTTCCCTTTTATCAAATTATTAATTTCTTTAAAAAGGTTTCACAATGTTTTTGTTTTTAAAAGAGGCACTCAAACTCTGGACTGTCTTGATTCAATTTGTCCCACACGGCTTGAGGCAGGCATTTATAACTTTAGGAACTATGGCCATAGAACAACTGCTGAAATCGTGATTTTCTGCAGAACAGAGTGTACACTGAGGCACACATCCAACAGCTCCAGTCACATAATAGAGGCTCCTTATGAAACACAGTGCTCCACCGAGAGTTTTGTTTGTGCCAGACTGCAGTATCCTGGCTCATCCCTAGCAGCACCGCACACTTGGGCAGTGCTGGCAGCAAACCCTGCCCCATGGCGGAGAACAAAAGCCAAGAGGGTTTCTGGAGTGCGGAGAGGCACCGCTGCGAGCCCAGCCACTTCACAAGGCCTTTCCCAAAAAAAGAATGGCAGATGATGCAATCTTGTGGTAACCTGAGAACCCTGACCATACTGCTCTGAAATACGATATAAAATAAGAACACCCAATAGGGACACTTAAGGAGCCTTCTCGGCATGTTAGTTAGAGGGCCACTCATTTGAGAAGTGGTTACACATGTGCTCTGCCCACCAAGATATTTCAGGCACTCTAGTTACAGGATGCACAAAGAACAATACTCTATTAAATGAAAGCCTGTGTTGGACTTCCTGTGCTGTATTTCCAAGCGTAATAACCCCTGCAGTGGAGGCTTCACACAGAAGCACAAGACAAAAGTAACGGCCAAGCCTTTCTGTTCCAACAGACGCCCATCTTGCCAGCTCTCCATCGAATGGACGCAGGGACAGGGGAACAGATACAAAAAGAGAATTTGTTGAGTGTTCATGAAAAAGTATCTTTCCCTGTTTTGCAAAGCCACTGGCAATAATGACCATTTTTTTCCCCGTCTTCCACTTTAATGCAGTTCTTTCCCATAACCCAATAAATCTACAAACAAAGGAGATCCCGGGAAGTAGCAGGTTCCGTTTTCAAACCCTCATCTATCAGAATTCGTAATGCATAAAGTCTTCTTACTGGCTCGCTTCTGCTCATGCTATAAAACATTTGACTTGCAATGGGCTGGGGGAGGGCTGCCTGTCTGTTAACAGGAGTTTGATTTGAAGATAGCATCAGTTTTATCACACAATCTTTCATTTTGGCGATTTTGACTTTCAGAGAGAAGTGACAGAATTTATATCCAAAACAGCTCAGCTGACAGCAAACGTCCCTCATCTGAAGGATAGAAAGGGAAGAAGATTTTTTATGACTCATGGGATCTGTTCCACCTACACATGCAAAAAAACCCACACTCCACAAACCATGGCACAAGTCCAGTTCTTTCTGAGCTGTGTACTCCTTGAGTCTAGACCTATTTGTACTGTATTTCTCAGTGGCTTCTCAGATCCTTTCCAAAGCATTTGGGATGTGTAAAAAAAATTCTCTGTAGCCCAATGAGCTCTGCACAGGAAAAAAACATCAAAAATCCTGTGTTTGCTGGAGCTACGTACATGCAAGGCAACCTTCCAGTGCTGTCTGAAGTGTTAACAGTCTTGTCATATAGCAAAAGGCACTGTAAGAAAAAAAAGTTATAAACACGCTGGAGCTTCTCTCTATGTATGGCAGGACAGAACACAGGTGGTATTGCTTCCTGATGAAGCAAGTGGTAAACTGTAAATACCCACACATATTTCTGGGAGTCATTTCTTTATCTAGCAAGAACACCCTCCAAACTGCCTGTCGAAGCAGCACAAGCAGGTGTCCATACTCCTCTGTGCAGCTTCACAAGCCCGGGCATTCCCAACGCATTGCTAGGGCACGTGCTGGAACAGCACAGGAAAGCTGTTTAAAAGCCTGTTTGCACAAGAGCGTATGCCACAATTCCATGATCCTTCTACTATTGTCAACTGCCTTTTTCAGAACAGACAGTGTTATCACCATGCAATTAGTACAGCGTCAGCGATGACGTTGTGATCATCAGGAACGTGCGGTAAGATTGGAAGATGTGCTCAACATCACTGCTGTAAAGCTACAGCGTTGCAACTGAGGAGCTATCAAGGAGTTTTGGGAACAAAGAACATAACCAGCTGCTCCCAAAGATGTTTTACTGAACAGTTTCATCCTATAAAGCACCATTTCTAGGCACCAGCTAAGGGGCAAGGCTGCATTACACACCTGGCATTGCCAGCAACAGCTTTGGAATGAGAAAGGCATGCTCCTGAGAGCTGCAATAGCAAATACAGAGCTATGAACCCCTACACACTGGATGGTTGCCATTTGGAAGCTCTCCACCACAAATTCCTGCCATTCAATTGTTTTATTGAGCCTATTGCAAAGGGATGTGTAAAGCTATGCACAAAAAGTATCCTCACAGCATGCTGCAAAAGGAAACTGAGGAAACTAATGCTACCTCTGCACACATCACCTCCCCAAACAGTGGGGCAATCACTACCCCTGTTCGCCTCCCAAGAGGAGCTCCAAAAGAGGAGAACTCTGGTTTGTTCCAAGGTCCAGCAGACCATCACAAGCTTACCAAGATGACCACAGGGTGACAGGAGAACTCCCAAGAACTCATGCTTTTTCTTTCTTTCTTTTTTTTTTTTTTTAAAAGCACAAGACACTAGGTCACGCTACTACATTTGCTCATAAGAGCAAGCAATATTCTGGTGCAGCGTGACTGGCTTGTTATGCATGCAGAGGGAGGGAGGAGAGAGACAAGGGTTTGGGCTTGACTACAGATATCACTGAGCTAGGAGGAAGCCGCCTGCAGAAATTCAAGTTGCCTCAACACCGGGAAATGCACACTTGATTTACATGACCACAAGGCAAAGAATCTCTTATGAAGACACAGGAGGGCAAAGCAGAATTGACACTATGCAAACCACCAGCGTAGCATCTTTCAAATGCATTTTCTATGAAATAAGCCTAGATCTGTTGTGATCACTTGACACCCCGGGAATTACCAGTGCTGGTGTTATTATAGCTCCTGCATTTCACAAATGGACTAAAATCATTGGTAAAAAACAGTTTGAACGAAGAGCATCCTTGCCTAATTCTATTTTGAGAGAAAAAAAAAATCATCACCATTCAAGCCTTTTTTGGTCAGACACTTTATGCCTACTACTCACTGGTTTTTTTGGTAACATATCTTTATTCTGTAAAACAGAGCTTTATTCTCTACTCTCTGAAGTACAGTCACTTAAAGGGATGGGGTTTTTTTAGAAAAAAATAGGATTGTTGCCACTGAGAACATGGCAGTAGCTCACATGGGAGCAAGAGAGAGAGGGACAGTGACTGGTTTTTGATGAAACATACTGCTATTCTTGCCTATTAAGGCACACTGAACATTTTGAACACAAGAAGAGAGGATATTCGAAAGCTACTAGCTCACATGACCTTAAATGGCAGCTTCTACAACAAAGAACGAACATACAGGGCATATACTGCAGTATGCATACAATTAACAATAAAAATAATTTGTGAGGTTTACTGGTCACATTTTTCTTGCTCCCCTCCTGCTCTGTCTGCCCTGTGAGATGTCAGACTTTGAGAGCATTCAAAGACCAGCCAGATTTATGGAGAACACCACAGTGGTCAGGTGCAGGCAGGTGCAGCTCAACAGCACCTCAGTTTGTATCACGTGCACCAAAACGGGCTCCGGCTTCCAGTAACCCTTGTTAGACACCCTGACTTAGCACTTGCATTTTCTCTCCTGGTGTCCTACAGTAAAACATCACAGATTTAAAAAAAAAAAAAAAAAAAAACACCACACAATTGTCTTGCATTAAAAGCAAGCCTTGCCATGCAGCTCAATAACTGATAGCTTACTTGAATACCACCAGTGGAGTTTTACACCTGGCGGTCAGTTACAATAACACACGAAACAAGTTCACTGCCCTGCGAACACAGGCTGAATCACAGGAACACAAAATCAACTTCACCTAAAGAACAGCCATACTACAAATACCCACCAATATTACTTCCCTTGAACATCCTTAGCCACTTCTCCAACAGCCTGCAGCTTGGAGGCAGTTTCAACGGATTTATCAACCTTCAGCAGACCTCCTCCATTAATTTCTCCAGTCCAGCCATGCACTCATGTTATTTTACTATCTTCAACAGCAGGAGGAAGGGAGTTCCAGCTCGGTGCCACGACCAACCACCTCCTGTGTTTTCAAGCTACTACCATCTTTGGGTGCTTGATTTTATCAAAGAGGGCGATGAACAACTAAACCTATTTGCCCTCTATTTGCATGTAAAAGTTCAGTTTAAAAAAAAAACCAACACCACCACAACAAAACAACAACAAGAAAACCAAAACAAAAATTCAACAGTTTAGAATACTACTAGTTTTCTGGCTTTTACAAGGGGAAGCATCTTTGTTAAAACCTAACTGCTTTGAGTTCAGTATCTCTTACTCAGACCTAACTATTTTGATATCTGTATAGAATACTTATTTATATATTAAACTAGATTTTATAGTATCACAATATTTTTATCACAGTGGTGTTAGTTGCATTTATTTGCAATAGAGAGCACCAGTATCCACTATTACATATTTAATCAGGCTTTTTATTCCAATCTCAAAAATTTAAAAAAAAATTTTAAAGTGTTTTCTGAACACACAAATGGCTTAATTTTAATGGTTCAGTAGGAAAGAATACATAACTTTAATACAAACTAAATCAGTTTGAAGGAATCTAATGAGACATGTATGTATTCAGATTTTTGAGACAATTAGATGCGTTTTCTTAGACTACTCAAAGGTGTGATATGAAAGGGCCAGAAAAACAAACTCAGCCAGTAGCAAGCCCGAGAGTGTAATATTTCCATGAATCCTACTGTGACAAACAGTGTTCAATTAGCAGAATTATGAACTGCATGCAAATAAGAGTACACACTACCATACATGACTGAGTAAAAGAACTTGTCTGCCTAACTCCTCCGTAAAGAGTTGCCTGTGATGATTATGAAAGCGGAACAGTGAAAGTTGATGCATTCACTCATTTTCCTTTCCACAACAAAAGAAATTCCCAGGCCACCTCCACGTAAAAGGGCAAGCTGAATTTTGTATTAGCTTGTCTCTTCGGCAGCTAAAGGAAGTGACACATAACATCAGCAGCAAGAACTTTTTTTCCCCCCCTCCCCAAGTATATGCTGGCTGCATAAGAATGAGACCTTGATGTGCAAGGCATGTTGAGACAGACAGGGAAAACAAGCTCAGGGGTGCTACACCACAACATTATACTTGATTCATTTTCCTTAAGGCCTAGCAAACCGTAATTTTAAGGCTGCATATAGCTTTTTGAGTGATCACAAAACATGAAGTAATCTCAGCAGAGGAGGGAAGCTCATAAAAAAAATTAAAAATAGCCGCCTAGAAGACAGTGAGCTCTCGGTGTTTTCACCGTTAGCACACACACTGCCTTTGCTGGACATTTTCAGCGCTTTTCTGGGATGCCTTCAGAAACCCCAGCGTACTGCACACGTCCCGGCAGCAACCAAAGCCGACGCACCAGCTCTAGAAACCAGTGCCTTCGGGGCTTAGTCCACCCTCAGGCTGCAGGAGCTGCAGGGACTCCGGGCCACGGGTCCCCCCCCGGGCAGAGCCATCCAGCAGGGCTGCGGGGGACCCTCCCGCCGACCCCGCGGCCCGGCTGCACCCTCCTCTTTACCTTGCTGTCCTCGCACTTCTTCACCTGGCCGTCCCTGGCCTGCAGCTGGCTGCTCAGGTGGCTGTAGTCGGCCTCCTTCTGCTCCAGCTGCTTCTTGTGGGAGTCGACCTTGCCCATCAGGTCCGAGTTCCTCTTCTCCAGTCGCCCCCGGGCCACCTCGGTGCGCTTGGCCTGGCTCTGCAGCTCCGCCACCTCCTCCTGCAGCAGGGCCTGGCGGGACGAGGCGTTCCAGCAGTTGAAGGCGAGGATGGCGATCACCACCAGCAGCGCCACGAAGACGAGGGAAGGCAGACGGCCGCCCCTCCGGTTGGCCCCGAAGCCCACCATGGGGGAGGCCGCCGGGCGGGGGCTTCACC
>VYZV01003360.1:135367-181828 GCA_013401275.1 Pandion haliaetus | reverse complement strand
GAGCCGCCACCGCGGCGCGCCGCCCCCCGTCGCCGGCCGGCAGCGAGCCCTTCCGCCCGCCGCCCCGCCCCTTCCGCCCGCCGCCTCTCGCGAGATGAGGCCCGGCGCGCTCTCGCGAGAGCGTCAGCCTCCCGCCGTTGGAGGGAGGGCGGCCATCTTGTGCTGCGGGTCGGGGGAGGGCGGGTTTGTACCGCCGGAGGTACAGCCGTAGCCGCCGCCCTCTCGCCGGCGGGCAGCGGGACCCCAAAGGGGCGGGCTGGGGCGAAATATCGGGCGGTTGGGGGCGGGGGAGGAGCGGAGCAGGAGGCTCAGCGCTTCTCCTGAAAGGTGTTTTCTGAGGAAACGCTGCGTGTCTTAGAAATCCTGTGAGGAAATCGGCTCTTTGCTTCATAAGAAGTACTCAGATAAAGCATTTATTCCTGATGAGGTGGCCTGACAAACCGTTAATCTCTCCTGTCGCCGTGGCACATGTGTCTCCCGGCGGGAAGGGAGATGGCGCTGTGAAACGCGGAGCTGGCTTCCACGCTCCGTTCACAGCGGCAGGCCGCAGCCGCTTCCTCACGCCTGAGAGGAGGCAGGTCATAACAAACTGAGGCATGCAGGTTTTTACTGCCTCGGAGACTTCCCCCCCCCCCCCCCTTTCTCTCTGTGGTGGTATTTAAGTAATAGTTCTGCTGCGCTCCTGCGGCCAAGCAGCTCAGCCGGGACAGAGGGTTTGGAGTGAACATCTGCGGTAGGGCGCATGCATGATACAATCACAGTGCCTCCAGGTTGCAAAATGGTGTTGAGAGGATGTGGGAGAAACAGAAGCGGATCAGTTTTCCTCCTGAAAGGAGTTAAAAGAAAAACATTTAAGGAATAAAATATAAAATGCATTCCTTTCCCAAGATACAGCATATGTTGTGCAGAATCTGTCAGCTGTCATAATGGTGTCATGGCATATATATCCCTTTCTCTTTTCCACCTGATTCTATACCATACTTGCATACCAATATTTGCATTTTGGCACTTTCAATTGCTGCTATACTGGTAGCCAATTAATTTGCCAATCTGCTTTCTGCAGATGGCGGTGTAGATTCACATTCTAAATCTAGCATTGCAAATTACTTCCTTGTGAAGCTAGATAGTTACAGGTTTTTAAGTCTGCTCTGTTAAGCTTGTTTTTTCTGGATACAGTTATGCTGTGCAAACCTGAATGTTGTGAGAAAGGAAATGTTTGTCTAAATAACACAAATACAAAGTGAACATAACGAATTTGAGCTCAGAACTGTACCTGGATTTCACACACATTGGTTTCTTACCGACGTGTAAAAGTCTGCTTAGAAATCTTTCCTCTTCACGTAGTGCTCAGTGCTATTTCCCCCTCTCCCATTTAAGCCGTTTCTGTTAGACTTTGTGTGAGCTCCCAGCTCTGGAGCTGGCAACAAACAATCTCCCCAGCAACAGGGAGCGGTGTCAGCCTGGGTAAGAACTGGCCCCTGCAGGTTTTTTGTGGTTGCCTTTGCCTGTCTGGGAGGTGAGGCAATACCAGGCGGTTTTCTTTTTCTGATTAATTTGCCGTTTGATTTCAGCCATGTTCCAGCCCCGCAATCCAGTCCTAGTCTATTCTTTTCCTGGTTGGAAAGGCTGTTTTCCTGCTCCCTCTTCCTGAGCTTCTGACTGTGATCTTGCATTGTGTGTTGGAATAACATGTATCTCGGCATCTTCAGCTCAACCTGTGACCAGGATCTTGGCTCGTCCTTCAGAATGGTTTGTCTTGGCTTCTCTGGCTCTTGACCTCACCACGGTACACTGTTAAGGGAAGGATCTGTTGTGTAGTGCACACTGCGTAGTTGTCATCGTGAAACACAATGCAAGCACAAGAATTAAGTTTTAAACACCCTACTGATCTTGGAGAAACTGAAGGACACAAAGAGGAAAAATTGTTCGGGATTGTATCAAAACCTTATGTGGTTTCAGATCTTTCTATGGAAGAGCTGCTCTCTAAGAGTAGCTATAAGGTATTCAAATTTAGCAACCTTGCAGAAATTTAAAAAGTCAAAACACGCAATAGTAATGTTTAACTTTGGAAAAGGAAGCTACGCAAAACAAGGAGGTTTACTAAAAGAAAAGTGTTTATGGGGTTGTAGTGCAGAGATTGCTTCAAGACAGAGTATTGGAATCTTAGCCCAGGGGCAGGTCACACCAAAAACACTAGAAGATCTCAGAAGTGACAGTATTTTAACAGAGATGAAGAGGCTATTTAACGTCAAAAGCCATCTTCCTAGGAAAAGTTGTGTCTGAACAAAGAAAACAGAAAAGGCAGTCTGTCGAGTTAAATGTAGAACTATCATGTGGCAACCAGAACAATCGCAAAGAGAAACTTGCTGAAAGCGTACAGAAATGTTCACGTTGGAATTAAAGTCTGATCACCTGCCATCTTACCAGCTTTGGCAGAAGTGTAAAAAGGAGTGGTCAAGGAGCAATAAGGCTGTAACAGAAAAGGTGCTGCATTTCTATCCACTGCAGAAGATTCTCCTTAGAGCAGAGCCTTTTCTTGGGGTGGGTGTATGTCGGAGGAACTGGAAATGTCAGTGGAGTTAAAGCTTTGAAGTGACTGACGAGATACGCAGGACCAGAGCGCAAGATTTGAAAGGAACTTGGACGTGACATTACTTAGCTACTAGCAGTGTCCCGGCTAGGTGGCCAGGACACCGGTTTAACTGATCTCCTCCAGGAGTGACCTGAAGAACTACAACAGAGAAGCCTGACCAGGCGGGTTGATCCAAGCTACGGGTACTAGAAAGAGTCGATCAGCAGATACAGATGGTATATCTGGAGACAGTCAGCACTTCTCTTTCGGAGGAAGGTCAGTTCTCTAGATCTTGTGAGAGATTTCTGAAGGAGCCAAATGTTGGTGGTTTTTTTGATCATCATAATGCACTTGAATTTTTAAGAAAGGCCCTTGCTAAGGGTTCTTATTAAGCTATAAAGTAGGATGGCAAGTTTGCTTATGGATTAGCAGCTACGTAAAAGCTAGGAGGAATGGAGCAAGTAGCTTCTGTACTAGTGTCATGACAGTTTGTGACATGTCTTTTTCCACATATTCATAAGTGACCTGAGGGAAAAAAAGAATAACAAGACAATGTAATTTGTGGAAGTTACGTTATCATTTTGCATGATAATCAAAATTGAAGCTGACTAGAAAGGGTTACTGAATTTCATGCCACTGGGTAACAGAGTAAATAGAACAGCAAAGGAATTCAGTTTTGATAAATGTCAAGTAATGTGTACAGGAGGAGGGAAATGATTGCAACAGCACATACACAGTGGGCTCTTAGCGCTCTCCGATAGCGTCTCCTTTATCCTCATGGGTATTAAAAAAAGGGGGTGGGGAAAGTGAAGTAAATGCTGGGAATTGGCAAGATATAAATTAAGAATAAAATGGAAGATACTGTCAGTGTATGAATTTTCACTGCTCTTCTGCATCTGGAACACTGCATTTCGATCACAAGGTTATAAAGGGGTTACAGAATGAGGGGAATGAGGGGTGATCAAAGGTGTGGGATGGCTTTTGTTCAAGGAGATAGCAAGGGAGTTTTGAAGGGAGGACAGGGAAAGGACTGTGATGATGATATGTAAAGTGATGAATGGTATGGAGAAGCTGAATAGGAAAGATTATTTAGTGTTAGTTCCTCAAGGACTGCTAAACACAGGGTTGAGATTCAAACTGTGTTCCTAACCTAAACCACTTAGAGAGTACATGAGGCAGAGGGTCACTGTGTGCTTCTGCTCCTAAGCATTTGCTCCTCACAACTCGGAGAATGGATGGATCTTCCACATGACGTTGTGTGGCCTTTCCTACAGGAATGTATTTCTGGGACTGAGAGCCAAAGCAAAAAGCTATGCAAACCCACCCCTGGGACGTGGTCCTCTTGGGGATAAATGAGGTGTTCTAGGGAACGTACAGTCTGCAAGAAACAATGAAGCATAAAGAACATTGGCGATGACTGGCAGATCATGTAACGAGGTGCTGAAACGCACTGTCCTTGATGGCGCTCCTGCAGTGGCAAGCGTGGGTCTTGATAAATGCTGCAGCAATCAAAAAGTACCAGTTTGGAACAGCTTTTCCTTGCCAGGCTGTGAAGTCTGGAGGGGAGAGGGGAACTGCAGAGGGAAGACGTGTTCACTTAAGATTCAGAACTTACCCTGGAGTCTCTCTTCAGACAAGGGTTGCCATTTGCTGAGGTTCTGTAGACCAATTGCCTGCTGCTGATAATATTAATATATACAAGTGTTACTTAACAAAAGAATAGTAATAAAATAGCAAACTCTTACAGAATATTCATTAAGATAGTCAAGAAAAAGTAATGCAGCCAGTATTTATGGATTTTTTTGTAAGTCACAGAGAAGAAAAATAAATTTATTTAATTGAATTAATTTTCTCTTAGCTTTACTAGGATGTCATAAAAATGTGGAGAGATTTGATAATACAAAATTATAGTCATTCTGGAAGGTGTTAACATTTTCCAATGAAGAATGGTTAGAACTAGTGTTAATTGTAGAGGAATACAAGCTGTACTATGTGAGCCCTTATAAATGAAGAAAACGTTCAAAGTGACCTCATACGATAAGAAAATGCTGTCTTAATCTATGTACTATTACAGCCTAGAACAATGTATTCTTCTTGAGTGCCCTGCATTTCCTAATCGAGGCCTGAATGCTAATAAACTGAAAATGCATCCTCTCCCCTGGCCTGTTAGTCGGTACTGTAGTGAGCAGAAAATATTTAACAATATTTCAGAAGTAGAAATCACTCTTAGCTGAGGGCATACTGTGCTAGGGAATGATCATGCACTAGAAAAATGCTTACAGTAGTGAAAAGGGTAACTGAGAAATCAAATGCTTCTGGATGCTCTAAGACTAGACAGGTTGAGGGGGAAAACAGATTTCATCAGTTCCTCATATGAATCTAGGGCATGTATAGCGATGAACAGATACGCAGTGAAGTTCCTAAAGGGCTAACTGACTTTCAAGAATATGCGCGCTGACTTACAAGTACCTGAAATTCCCCAGGCTGTTGCCTGGCTCAGCCTTCTGCATTGCACGCAAAGAGCTGCTCCAAAGCTGCTCAGGCATCATGTTCTTCCACAGCATTTACAGGCAAGTCACGGACGTTTGCTTTGGTTGGTTTCGCTAAGGAGGATGGTTTTGCTGATGAAATGCATAATATACATTTGATTTTCTTCTTCCCTTCAGACGTTTTACTTTGCAAAGGAATTGCTGGTTATTTATTTCCTTTTTTTTTTTCCTGCTGTGAAGTTGGAAAGTTTAAGAGCCCCACATGTGGTATCTTTAGAACTAGTGTTCTGTATTGTTATTGCCAGGACATTTTTATCTGTTAAAGGAACAAAATGAGTTGTTGTTCTAGTCAAGTATTTTGATCCCTATAGAATCTGAAGCAGGTTTTTAAATGAAAGATAAATGTAGATGTATTTGTTTATTTTTTGTGCATAATTTAACTTAAGAGGAAAAGCACTCTATAAAATATAATAGTTGGACACTCAGGAAGAACAGTCAGAAAGGTAGGCTTAGATTTGAGTTCAGGCAGAAGAAAACAGGTCCTGATGTAAAAAAATGCATCTGAAAGTTACCAGCATACAAAAGACCTGTGTCCGAGACTGACGTTGCGTAAGGAGTAGGTTGTCGGGGAGCAGCAAAGGGAGGTTGAGTTGCGAGCGACCCTCACCAGCAAGGTGCAGTCCCGCAGTGCCTGAGCAGAGCAGGAGCAGCAGCAGGCTCCTCTGGCAGCCCCAGGCGAGGCAAGGTGAGGAAGGAGGCCCAGTCTCCTTCTGAGCGGTCAGGTGACAGAGCTAGAGACAAGATCTGAGGTATGCCTGTGGCATCGGGCAAGCAGAGTAGGTACCCAGCTCTCATCTTAAGTGGAGCTCCCGGCCCATGGGGGAGGATGTAGGTGGGGTCCCGGGGGAGGCTGGGCAGGGCAGTTAGGGCCGGTTTAGAGGGTACAGATAAGTGGTTTGGCCAGGAAGATCACAGGGATTTTGAGGAAAGTAATTTCAGTGAAGTCCGTCAGAGAATGAGGTTTGGGATCCTGAGCGTGGGGAGCGATGATCACCCACCCACCAGCCCACGCGAGCAGCGGGGCTTCCAGCAAGTGGGGAGCAGGAGGAGGCAGAGGACGCTGGGGGTGGTATTGAAGAGCCTCCCCTCGGGGCCACCTCGGTGGCTTTGGCGTTTGTTTCCATCAGCTGTGACTGCAGTGTGTCAGGTCCAGCCGTGGCCAGAGATCTAGAGCTGTATTTGTCTGCTCGAATTATTCTTCTGTTAATAAGATGAGCCTTGTGAAAATATTCCTAGCCTGAATTGCCTTCTGGGACTTCATTTTGTGTTTCTTGGCTGGAGTGTTGCTCTGACTCACTCCGGGCTTTTTTCCTCTTTTTAAATAGTGGAAATACAATTGTAGAGTTAAAAAAATTACATATAATTAGATATAGAATAGTGTATACTGCATAAGAGAACAGTTGATTAAGCTGATTTAATAATCTATTCTGCAGTGATTTTAAAAGTATATAATTAAATATTCTAAGATACTGTTTCCTTCCAACTGCAGGAGAATGAAGCTTTTTTTTTGCGTGTTACAAGTTTGGGTTTTTTGCAAACATTCTGAATACAGAACTTAAATTAGCCCAGACTTTTAGCATGTTCTTTAAAAACTGATTAACATACTCCATCTGTTGGTAAGCTGAGCAACTGTCAAAATGAGCAGCAGAGCCTGCTAACATTTCCATGTAGATTTGTAAGTCTACAGTTAAAGTAGCAAGCTATTAGTACCAAATTAGCACTCTAGCAGGGGAATGGTGGGGTGGGTTGGTTTTTTTTCCAGTATGATTGTTTCAGCTAGTGGATGAGATAGATGCTTAAAGTACAGTTGTCTTGCAAAGTGCCTACCGTGTACTTATCTGACGAGCATTTTGGTTGCTCCTTTGCAAGAATAGTAGTTAGTAAAAATGGTTAATTTCAATTTCAGCGTATTTTATGAGTACCCAGGAGTAGTCATTTTGGAGCATGCTTTTGGGATCTTTTTAGGGGTGGCTTGCCCTACCATGCAGTCATAGGCTGGATTTCTATCAGCTTGTGAAAGACATATATCACAGAAATGTGATTCTTTGAAACCTGTTGCTTACTGTTTCTAGGTTGAGCAGCTATTGATATTTTGATTACCATTGTCTGATTGGTTTGCCTTTAGGTTTGAAAGCAAAAATTTTTATGGTTTGTTCACATAAAACTTCATTAAGTTGGGGCATGGGTAAACTATGTGTTTTAATTAAATTCAGCAGCAGTCTATCTCAAAATCAACACTGTAAATATATATTCAAATGAGTGTATTTATCACTGTACACTTACACAGCACTCAGCAAAAAGGCAGACATTTCCTCCTCTTAAAGCAGAACAACAAAGCATAAAGATGAAGAAACAGTGACATACAATGATATATCATAGGCATACTTCTGTTTACATCAGTTTGCTTGTACTCCTTACCATCTGATCCTGCATTAGAGCAATTGTATACTTTCCTGACAGCTCTTTCTTCGAGATTTTATCAAAACTCATTACAACAAGAAGATAGATTAAACAATGTTTTGAGGTTTATTAAGAACATCTGCCTCAGAAGAGACTTCATGTCATTTAAGGGTAAAATGATCTGTCTTGTCAAAATCTCAAATGGCTCCCATTCTTCCACCACTTTCAGAAACCTCAGGTGCTACTTCCCTTGTATTGTTTCAGAGAAAGCGTGGAGGAGCAGAGTGTTACTGCTGGTGAGGGAGCATAAAAAGTGAAAAGAGCTAGAGAAGCTCACATCTTCACATCCATGCACACGTGTACCTGGACGTATATGTGCACATTACACATAATCGGTAATAAAGCACATTGGTAGTAAAGCAATGCATATTAGCTAGTCAAATTCTGTGCTGCTGCTTTTTTCTTCCTTATTTTTGGTTAGTTTGCTGTATTTGCACAACTGTGTAGGCATTCCTATCATGCATCAAAAGCATCTTTTATCCTTGGAGTAACGACAAGAAGGGGAAGGACCGAGTATGAAGTCAGACAGGCAGCCCATCAGTTCAGACTTCTCTTTTGAGCACGTCCTTGGGTAGATCTGCTCAGGAAGGTATCATTTTATAGGGATGGAGGGCAACATGCAGTTAGGAATTAAAGCTATGCCCACCCAATCAAACACTTTGGGCGGGGGGGGAAGTGGGAGTGAAAGCTGGAAAGAAAACAGAAGCGGGGGGAGGGTGGGTAGACGAAAGACTAAATGGATTGTGATACCTGGGCCAAGGTAAGGCATCTTGGCGGAGGTGCACAAGGAGGCACAGAACCACTTTCTTGGTTCTGGTTTTGATTCATGAGCATCTTGGCTGCACCTTTCCCATCTCTGAAATAAAATGTAACTGGCTGCAGAAGACAACTGAGGCATGTTGACTTCTAAGGAAAATGTTTGCTTTTATCTCTTAAGGATAAAGATGGCACTTAGAACAGCTGAAGGTGCAATAGAATCAGTACTTTTTTTCTATAGCTGAAATGATATTAAGTTTATTTATGGACATCTGAGATTTGGAAGTCTTTCTGAGAATTAAGTAATTTGGAGTGAGGTTTCAGAATCAATCTCTTATAACATGTTGCATTATGAAAACAAGCCAAGGAACATCTGGGATTGACTCATCATATGGCAGCACTTTCTGAAGAAAACCTGGTCTAAAGAGTACACCTGTGTCTGGGGAATAGTGATTGGCTTGAAGCCCCTACCTGGGTCGGGAGCAGGAAGCACATCTGTTTGTGAGAAGCAGCTGGGGTGGTTCAGTGCAGAGTTTGGCATTTTGAAAAAAGGTGCTTTCTCTAAATAGCATTTCCACATAAGTAAGTTTGTTTTCTTTTTTTAATAGAAGCAGTCACAGCTATGCATGCAGCTCCGAGGTGCCTGTGAAATTCCTTTAGTAGCAAATGACATTTGCAGCAAGGATAAAAAACACAGATGTTGGCAGGAACTCCTTTAGGTTATTGTGAATAATTATTGAAAAGGAAAAACATTGATTTAGACTCCCTGTTTGCAGGGAACAGTCTGTGTGGGAAATGAAGAGTGAATATTGCACTGAAAATGGCTTTATACCTGAGCTTCAGAGAGAAGCTGACTCTCTGGCAGCCGAGGACGGCTGCTCTGTTCAGCTCTCCCCGAGGAACTCCTGGGAGGTGCCAACGGAGCTGGGCATGCACAGAGCGGGTGCAGAGAGATAAAAATGCCCGTTTTCCCCTAGAGCAGGAGTGGTTGCAGAAAGGGGAAAGCATTGCTGCAGATTTCCCTGGAAAGAGATGAACTTCAAAGGAGCAGAGCTGCAGCCAGGTCCGGGTAGGAGTTGTTGAAGAAAGCAGCCTGGGGTGCACTGCAGTGCCCAGCTGGAGCAGGCCCCAAGGGTGAGGAGATTCAGGTGTGCTGAACGGAGTAAATTCCAGAGCGCACCTCAAAACTGTGCTTGTAGAAAACCTGAGTTCTCCCTCGTATGCTGTATTTGCATTTGGGAAGCTTGCGGAAGAGAATGCTGCTCAGTCCCCAGTGCAGGAGGAGGAGAGCTGGTTGTAAATCCTGCAAAGAGCCCAGAGGCAGGGGAAAAAATAAATCTGTGGAGATGGGTGTAGCTGTGGCCCCTGAGTAGGTGCAGAAAGCTTTGGGGGATTCCCTGGTTCTAGAGGGAAAAGATTACATGCACTGTGAAGAAGCAGCTGTGGCTCAGCAAGAGTGAAGACAAGTATTTTAATATAGTGATGGTGCGGTTCTTTTGTCTTACAGTGTGGTTGTGGTTTCGCAAAACATTCATATTCAATTACTCCTTTGTTTTGTTGCTGGGGAACACAAGCAGAGGAGGAAAATAATAACAATTTTAAATTAACTCTGCTAAATATAAATGAGATTTCATGCGGCAAAGAAAAGACTTCTCTATCTTGAGGGGGTATTGCTGTGCCAGATTTCAAAGGCCCTACTACAGCCAATAAAATTCTTGGACCATCCTAGAAAAAATTGTAAGCATTTTTAGAGACGTTTTTAAGGCAACATAAATACAGCCGTTGTCTCCAGGAGTGAGTATGATTGTTCTAGAAGTCACACACAAGTATATCTGTGTGTTTCTAATTGTTGCTAGCTTTATTTGTGGGAATTGGAGAGAGTCCAGGATGATACAAGTTTCAGACCATGCCCTTAAAGCTTCAAGAAAATGTATCAAAATGCACGTATCACCTCACTTTCCCCAGATGATGATGGTCACAATATATACAATTTACATATTCCAAGAGCAGGTACTGTTTATTTTTACTCACTCCCCAGGACAATGAAGCCCTTTCTCAACTATGGTTGCTGGAATTGCCTACCAATAAAGACTCCATCTGCAAAATTACGCTAGTTACAGTAGACTTAATTTAACTCTATTTCATATGAGGTTCATTTAACTCTATGTCATATGAGGTTCAAAAAGGTAGTAGACAGTTCTCCATTACATAAGCATGTCTTATTCAAAAAAACCCGAAACTTCTGTCTGGTACATTGTATTATATTGAGATACTTTCTGATAAATGGGTGTTGGTTTCAAACAGACTGTCATGAAACATCTTTTTAAAAAGATTAATTTGGTAATATGAGCGCTGCTAAAATAATTAATTTATGAAATGGTTGGGATGGTGGCAGGTTTTATGTTTGTTGTTGCCTGCACTAAATTTAATAGCTTGAGGCCAAGATTTTAAGGCATTTAAGCATCCCCAGCTTCATCAGGGAATCTTCTGCTCTAGATGTCAAAAAACCCAACAGTTTTGCCATAATATGCAAAGGTTCACATAACAAAATCTCATCCTGTCCTCGTTACACACTGGATTCACAGAAGTGAACTGACGTTTTTGTTTTAACATTAAAGATCCCCGAACTCATGTTACACTAACAAGTCTAAACTCATCAGGTGCTGAGGGACTCTGCTACTCCGAGGGGTGAAAGGTTTCCGTGGGAGAGGGGCTGGGTGGTTTCGGCAGCCGGGGTCAGAGCTCAGGGTGCGGCGGGTGCAGAGTGGTGCCTCGTCTCTGTCCCACCCTGCGGGACTGGTGGGGAAATGCCACTTCACCCAAGTTAGCCTTCCTCTTCTTGGCACTGAAATTGCTTCAACAATTGAAGAACTTCTGTCAATTAACATCTGTAATATTTGAGCATGCTGCATTCAGCTGGTAACATGTAAAGCTCTTTTACTTGAAATTTTATCAATCTGTAATTTTAAATGCTGCAATTTAGATGGGTGTATACACTCTGTTTTATGACCTAATAGAGACTTTTTGTTTCTGCTGAACGTAGGATTATGTATTAGAACCAATTTTTCATGAAATCATCTACCACCTACCAAATAATATGAACATAAATAAAGTGGGACATGAGAATGCAGGCTGAGGAAGCAGAGACCCTGCGATCTCGGAGAGCAGCTCTCCTCTGCCCGCTCCTCCCTGCATTGTCTCTGGAACCAGTCCTATAAGGATCATTGCTAAGTCCCTGGAAAACCTACTGGAGCTGAGTATATTCTGCATTTTACAGAGTAAACCACTTGCTTGTCAAGCTCAAGTTGGAATTTGTCTAGCCCCCTCCCCAACCTCCTGTTTTACGGAGGGGCTCTGTACGGTACCCAAGGCAGTTTGACCTTAGGTTTTGAGAAGATTTTTTACTCCAGCTGATGAGAGCTGGTCTAACAAGCAACAGCTACATCTTAGAGAGATGATAGGACATCCTAGTCTCCTGCCTGGCATCTCAGCACTAGATGGTGCCAGGCACCGCCGGGCCATGCGTGATCAGTAGAAGATCCAATTGCCCGAGCACTGAAGCAATTTGTATTGAAGAGCTATAAAACTCTGCTGCAAACAATGTTCATCAATTATGGCATAAGTACTAGGTTAAGATAAAATCAGCAATTAAGGCCAAATGCTTATTAAGGATTAAGAGATTCAATGAGAGCTCACTGGGCCGTAAGGAGTGGTACTGGAGCCTGGCTAATTCTTTTGCTTTTCCCAGCTTACACACAAATGGCTGCTGCTATTTACCACTCATGCTCTGGAAGACAATTGGAAATGGCAATTCCAAGGGAAGAGCTCTAAAATGCAGAGTAATTCGTTGCAAGCAGGTGATTACGATTCATGTATCTGAGTGCAGGAATGCCACTGTCTCAGTAGACCAATTCCTTGTGCCATTTGTGCACCTCCTTTAGTTTACAGTTATGACTCCTAGTTTAGGTGGTTTGGTTTTTTTTCTTGTAGACTAAGCAAGCCACAAATTGAGCATCATAGATTGTTGCTCTGTATGTCAAACCACATCCTGAACTTGAAACATGCTTTTGTATTCCCAAGTATATTTTAAGAACACCTTCCTTTGTCCTAAACAAAAAAAAGAAAACCAATTATTGTTATTAGAACACATGGATTGGAAAGCACTTTTTATCGTACTTGAGAATCTCATGTATTTATTTCTTCCTTCACAGTAGAAAAAAAACAGGATTTGAGTGATAAACTACTCATCAGAATTTTGGCAGATTTTCTTTATTGCTCTAAGAAGAATTGGCATTTCAGTATAGGAGGAGCAAGAGTTTATTGAGCTGAGGACTAGAAGAGCTGTCCGTGTGCATTATGCATTAACATATTTTCAATTATATGAAAAGTGTGCATTTCTAATTTAATGTAGGTGTCAATAAAATAACAGCCATTGCAACAGTGGATATTTACTGCCTCTCCAGCACAGAGCTGTACTCAGCCCTGGTGCTGTTATGCTCATCACATAGTACAGGGGCCATCTTCCCTGGGACCTCTCTGGTCTGGGAGCCTTCCAGAGAGTGGTGAGTAGCACAGACAGCCTGTGCCAGGGAGGAGAAGAAGGAGAAAAGAGGAAACTCTTGCAGCAATCTCCCAGCTCACTGATGTGCCTGGGTGCGGATCAGGTGGGCATGGTTTACAGAAGCCTCAAAAACTGCAGACGCTGGGCTCCTTCCTTAGCGGGACAGCATACAGGATACAGACTCTAAGGTGGACTAGGTGACTTCCTAAATCTCTTCTAGGTCTGTAAAACATAAATCACTGTAGTAAAATCCTGGTCTCTAATCTTAAAGGAAATGGAAGGAGACATTGCGTAGATGCTCCCCCAAAGGCAAAAGGAGTATCGAGCCAGGTTAGGGAAAAGCTGACACGGGCCAGTAATGTGATACGTTTTCAAGAGCAAATGGTTCCATCAAGTCCAGGGAAGTGCTTGCGTCCTTGGAAGTTAGAGCTGGCCTGAAGTACCCTGTCTGTCCAGGGCAGACAGTCTTTGATGTGCTAAATTAGGTTACAAATTATTTAAATAATACTTCCAGAGAAAATTCTTATTTCCTTACCACTGTGAATATGAGTCTTCCTGTTCTTGCCCTTGCTTCTTGTTGTCTGCCACATACCTGCTTCAGTATTTTTGTTGCTTTTTAAGTGCCAAATAGCTTCCCTCTTGTCACTCATTTTTAAGAAAATGTTCAGTCTAATTAAGACCTCTGAGCCAAGAGATGCAGAACAAGAGGGTCAATTGTGCTCCCACTTCCATGGTGTGAGCCTGGAGTAACTCCCCTGAATACACTGCAGTAAATTTCCATTAACTTCAGCAGAGTTGCTCTGGATTGGCAGTTCAGGGTGAGCTGACTCAAACCACCCAGAGCATCCGAAGGGCACCGAAGACAAGCCATTACCACGAGAAGCTTCTCATGGGAAGCTGCTATACTGCATGGGAATGAGAGAAGGAAAATGCGATGGGAGACAGCCAGGCTGCCACATTACCAGGGGTGTCCTTGCGAATGCTGCTGTGAAGGAGGCACGTCGTGTCAGGCTCTGGGAGAGGGAAAAGGAGGACAAGTGGACATAGGGCACATCTTGAACAGCCACAGCTGCTTTCCCTCTCCGGGAGGTGCCTTCACCTGTGTCCTCCTACCTTCCTTTACAGCACCTCTCGCACACAGATGAGTTTCCCAAGGAGCAGAGCAGCCCATCACAGCAGTTGCTGACTGGGAGGGACAGGAGTGGCCTCTTCAAGACTCAGCTTCATTCTTCCTGAGAGCAGAGCAGGGCTGGTGCCTTCTAACCTCACTCCCTCCTTCTTGGAGGGCATGTTAGAAGTTCAGTTCTTGTTCCTCTGATGAGGAAAAGTGATGGAGCTTTTCACAGCAACTGGTTTACTTTTCTGTCTTCTAAATCCTTTTTCCAGTGGACTGCAGTTGGCATCAAGATCATTCCTGGGGGGGAACAGAGAGATTGGGAAGAAAAAGGACTGTCAGGGCTGCTTCAGCAATGGGCCTCATTTAATGGCATGACTGCAACCCAGGTTGGAGATTGAGTAGTAAAATGACGCAAGTCAGAGAAGAGAAGATAGGTCATGTAAATAACATCATCCAGTGTGTTTACTGTGAGCAAGCAGAATGTGAGCCGGGGAGAAATCTGTCTTTGTCAGTGACTCCTGCTGATCCATTTCTCCATGGACCAGCCGCACGTAAAGTTAATCTGCTTATGCAGCAGCTGAGAAAGTAAGATGCCCTCAATGCCCTCATCTCATCCTTGCATCTAGCTCGAGTCTCAAAATACCAGGGGAGCGCAAATTCCATCTACGTTAGGGGTGTGACCACCTCTCATCCCTCTCTTGTTTCCTCTTCTCTACCACGAGTCATTTGCTGGGACAGGCTTGAGCAGGGAGCGAAGTCCTGTCTGAGGACCCACCTGGGGTGGAAGCTGTGGGCTTAGAGAGCAGAGTGCCCTCAGCCTCAGTGTCGCTTTGGACTGTCTAGACCACTGCCTCAGGTGGGCAAGGGAATCCCATGTACGTCGGGTCCTCCGAAGCCCCGCGCCTGGGCTGGCCTCCACTGGTGGCTCATTGTCCTCGCTGGCAGGAGCCATGTCAGCCAGGCTTCTTCTGCAGGGCCGTGGGTTAGGCAGAAGGGCTGGCTGTCCTGTGGAAGAGAAGATGCTGCAGACCTCCCGTTCCTCTTGCCTTCTGCAGCCTGCCAGAGGGTCTGGTTCCTTTCTGCTGCCAGTGGAGGGTGGCCCTGGCTCCTTATTGCCCTTGTTCTTACCCAGTGAAAGTGCTGTTTTGTGGGGTGCCCATGTGGGGTATGGAGACTACCCCAGGCAGTACCCATGTGTGAGGCTGCCTTTGCCCATTTCCTATTTAAAGCCGCAGCGGAGAGGACTGATGGACTGGATAGGGATGTCCAGTGTCAGGGCTGGTGGAGATGTGCTGGGCAGGCTGGGGCAGGTGGGCACCACTCCTATGACCTTATCCCAGGCTGACATGCATATTACACTAACCACTATGGGCTGATGTGCTCAGCAGAGGAAATCCTGGGCAATCTGGTTTGACCAGCATAAGTGTGTGCCCCAGGGCATGACCACAGGAGCTCAAATGCCATGATGAGAAAAAGAAGAAAACCTCTGGTTTTGTTCTAATTTAAAATCTGCTAAAGTGTGTAGGTTGTGAGATTCAGTATCATGTTTGTAAACATTAGTAACAAATGTGTAATTTAATGTGCTTCCTTTTTTTATTTCTTTCATTTAGAGTATCATTTAGAATATCTCATCCTTTATTTTATAATAACATTTATAGTAACATTGCAAGGGCCAATCAGAATTAATCCATGATGCTTCCCTCTGATTCACTGTTGATTTCTAGATAGAAACACTGGGAGATAATTTACATTAAATACAGTTATTATTTACCATGCACCACACTTTGACCTGTGTCATTATCAGCTTGCCTGTATGGGCCAGTACGATTACTTTCCCTTTGTAATCTAGTGCTACCTTCACGTCCACATAAGAGATGATACAATGGCTGTTTAATTCACGGTGAACTCATCAAGGTCTGTACTCTTGTAATTTCCTGTAACAAACGCTTACAAGGTCATTGCTATGGGGATGATTCACATTAGACTCCCAGGGACTCTGCTACCTGCTCTTGCAGAGCTCTGCAGCATCAAGCTCCACGTTGGGCACGCTCCAATTTCAGTTTGAAGTATCTGTGCAAAACAGCTGATGGTCAGGACACTCCTTTCATGCTGCATCATGACAAAACAGGGAAACCTCTGAAGGGACCATTTAGCAGATTGAGGGAACGCTGTATTTCCGTGGTGAAGCATTTGGGATCAGGGAGTGCTGGGATCAGTCTGTGCACGTGTATGCGCATCCTTGACTTCCCTGTTGTAGCTGATTTTCTGTGGTCTCAGTCATATGCACCCCTTTTATTTAGCTTTACTTTCTGGAGGAGGACCATAGCCAGTGCATTCTGAAAATGCTTCTTCCTGATTGATTTATCTTTCCAGCCATATTTTAGAAGAGCAGCAGGTCAGCCAGCAAAACCTCCCTGACTTTAAACTAGTGTACCCTAAGAAGGACATTGTTTTTCTAAGCCCCACCTCGTGCTCACAACCCTAGAGATTTTTCCCCTTGGTTAGCACCACATACAGCAACATCCAGTTCTCGTCACCTGAACTCCTTCAACAGATTTGCAGTCTCAAAAAGTGAATTAGATTAAAGTGTTTAAAAAATCACTTTCACAGTGAGACATGAGCAGAAAGCAAGATGCTTCTCTTCATTTAAGAAAGCAAGAGTCATGTATTATATCAGTTAATTGGTTCAACTAAAACTTGGGTAATTCAGTTACTTCAGAGTGACTGGGATTTAATAATAAACCCCTTCAGTTTAATAGCATCACAGCACTCAGGATGCATGAAGATGTGCAGCAGGCTACGTGTAGGCAAAGCTGTATGCACAGGGCTGCTACTATCAGCTGTGTCCTTTGTGGTCCTGTGCAGAGCTGAAGGTGTCTTCAGCCAAGGAACAGACACCGAGGGCATGATCCTGCTGTGGATAAAGGGAGGAGCAAACAGCAGGCGGCCAGAGAGGAGTAATTATTCCTGGGGACCTCTTCCAGAAAGGTCATCCTCAAATGGTTTTAGTACAGCTTCTTAAGCCTGTTCCTCAAGACTGTTTCTGTTACAGTGATCTACATTTTTAGCCCAGTTTTTCCAAGAAATGAAGCTTTACAGTCACGCCATGTGTCTGTCTGCAAGTCCCCCTCTGAGAGCTTTTGTGCCTCTTGCCCGCATGTGGCAGAAGAGTGCAGGTCTGCAAAACCCCGCGTTCCTCAGCGTGCCAGGAAAATTGAGAACTGTTGTCAGAGAGACACGGAGTAATCTTCCCATTGGGCTGAAGGGTGAGGGAAGGACTGGAGGCTGATCAGGAGGTGTGTGTAGGGGCAGAACACAGATGCTTTGGAAATCTGGTGTCTTTAGTTCTGCTGTTCACTGAATTACTGTTCTTTCTCCCCAAAGAGAACGCTCTCAGCTGCTTGCTTAGAGATACTCTTGCTTGCAAGTAGGACTGTACCTGTAACGTAGCTCTCATGCAGTCCTTTCTGAGCCTGGATCCTTCCTCCTGGTTTCTGCACAGCCCGCTCTGATGGACCTGCGGTGCTCTGAGCCAGGATCAGGCAATGGGCACTTTCCATGCTGGAGAACCGCAGCTCCGTCCCGGCTGTGTCCTGCCTGCCCACAGTCACGCTTGAGTACAGATTCCGGTGGCTCTAATCTTGCCATGTATGCTGAAAATGAGCTTCCAGGGTGTCACAACACCCTGTGCTTTGCAGAGGAGCCTGTTTATCTGCTGGGTGAAACACTGCTGACAGTTTTATTTCCCTCACCCCTGCAAGGATTTTATTCTGACCATTCCACTGTGTTAACTTTCAATGTATTTGTGCCAAGTTTGATCTCGGGGCCTTTCTTTAATTTAGGCCAGACATTCAAATTATTCGTAGAAGTTCTGAGCTACACCGACTAATCTTTCTGTATATTTTAGATTTATGCGTGATTTCAAAGCAAAGGTCAATTGTTCCACAGTGCTTGGTAGGATTGTTTATTCAGATGTACAAAAAGATTCATTTTTAGCATTAGACAATAAACTTCTTGTTCATCAGTTTTCTACGGAAAAGAAACAAGACACTTCCCCCGCCCTGCCCCTACGTCCTATCCTGTTGCATTAACCCAAGGTCCAGCATCTGCAGGATTGGGACATGCTTTGAAATGTAATATCTTTTTTTTTTTTACAACTCTACTTGCTTTTTTTATACTTCAATATTTTTCAAAAGTTAACACGATTTGAAGATTACTTTTAAAAATATTTACCCCAAAGACTGTGGGGGAATAGGACAGAATCGGAATAGGCTCCTGAGATACCCACAAAGTGATTTCAAGCATATGAGATTATACTGGAAATTGTTACGATTTCTCAGTGGGGACTTTTGTGTACATTTTGTTATAGTCACAATGTAGTTGTATTGATCTAACAAGCTAACCATCATCTTCACTTTCCCCCCGTGGGATAGCTAAAGCTTTATAATTACTAAGTGCAAAGATTTGTGAGGATAGCTGACCATGGCCCGCAGGGGTTGGTGGAACTGGGTTTTTTTGCCGCCTTGGCCATTTTGTCCTGGTTCAGACTAAGGTGAAGGTGTGTGCTTTGAGAGCGCTCTGTCCATCCACCACGTTTCTGCTGAAGAGGGTCAACATGCAGAGAAGTTGAATGTGTTCCTTGGCTCCAGGCTCTGCTGCGATCCTGGATTGCCGGGCAGTAAGAACATCAAACACCGTCTAAGCCATGGCTCCGAGCCACAGTCCGCGTTTCCTTCCAGCAGTATTGAAATGCTTCCCTCTGTCTAGACTATTTCATGTCCTTTTCAGTGCCTTTTTATGCCCCGAGTTTTGTGGCAGCAGCCTGGGAGCATAATACCCTTGCCCTGGAGAAACAGCCGTCAACACCAAGAGAAGTGTTAAGATTGTTTACACTCGCATGCAGTGTTAGACCCATACGGAGCAACTCCTGCCTTTCTTCCAGGCCGTCCTCCCTCATGCATAGTTTATGTAAATATTCTGAAAGCAGTTTTCTATCTACCTGTTGGAGAATCTACTGGAAGTAGGTCCACTCATTTTCCTTCTACATCTCATTGAACACAGAATCAGAAGAGTTAAATTCTTTGTCTCATAGAGGACATGCTAGAAACTGCTGGTTCAAAGAGATTAGGCACAGTAATTAAAGCATAATTGCTATTAATAGTTGTCTTCCTAATCAGACTTATCTCTCTACTGCTCCTTACTTCAGAGGATATTTTCCTCTTTGTGTTTTTCTGGAAATGTATTTGTTATGGATGAAACTGAAGCCAAACCGTGGTCATAAACATGTTTGGTAAATATTCTTAATTAAATGAGTCCAGCACACACACTGACTTGAGTCCCCCAGCAGAGCTGGATGGCAACAGATCTGTTTTCCTCTCCCTGCCAGCAGTGCAGTTAGGCAGCACCTTTAGTAACGGTGCGGTTACGATGGTGCACTGAGAGCACAGCAGACCATACAATCACCCCCAGACCCATAGTTTTTTATAAATAAAGATGTAAGCTGCTTCTGAACACAAGTGTGCCCTCCTACCTGTGAGCACCAAGTCTCCTGTTGCCCTGCTATCTCCAACCCCAAATACCAGCTGCCTGTGAAGCTGTTAATAAATACGAGTCAGGAAGGCTGAAGGATATATTATGGCTGGCCTTCAGGTTTCAGAGTGCATGCCAAACCCCTTCCATTTCCCTGCTAATTCAGGGGAGTTTTTCCATTGTGCACTGGCCTTGCCTTTCACAGTTAGCTGCCCGAGACATGGGCAGTGCTGTACCCACGAGCAGATGCTTGTGCTTTTTCTGCCACTGCACTTCACCTTGTGCAAGCCACTGAAGCACTGTCCCAAACTCACACAGTGAGATACCGCAAACCATCATCCTGCAGCTCTTCGGCTTTTCGTCCCTTCCCGTCTCCTCCCACGCAGAGCCACTTGCTGCATGTCTTTCCGTGGCTTCCTCCTAAGCTTGCAATTTATATATCCTGATAATAATATTTATACTGCTCATATATTGTGTTATATACACGAGGTATCATACCGCATCTGGAGATGCTTATGATTTCTGGTGTCTCCCATTAAGTGGGCAGGGCTTAAGTGGTCAGGGACTATCACCAAATCAAACTGGGGCTCTCCCTGACTGCACCTGAGCTTAGCCTTGTGCACAGGGCAAGGCCCTCTGCTCACCCTGAGAAACCAAGCTGCTTTTAATGGTGTATCTTATTCTTTTATTCGTTTGCAACCCTGCTTTTAACTAGTGCAATCACCAGTGTAATTCTTACCTTGGTGGTTGATTCATTTATCTGAGGTGTTAAGCGGGAACTGGCTGCTCGGACAGGGGTGTCCCCGTCGCGAGAGTCAGAGCAAGAGCTGATAATGCCGGGTGTCACTTGCTTCTTTCACAAGCAAGACGCTAAGGAAGACAGCTTGTGACCTGCAAATTCCAGCCCTTGATACAGCATTTGTGGAGACTTTAAACTTACAGTCCAGTACAATTCAATCTCATGCCAACTACATTTCTCTCTGAACATCTCTGTTAGCGCAGTGGCAGCGTCAGATGTGCTCTGTCATTCCTGACTTTCTCTGTGTTACTTTGTGCAAAGAGAACGGATTTTTCTTCTGTCTTGGTTTTATCTTTCCTGCACATTCTCTCCATCACGCTCCTCTGTTCTTCCTCACCTTCTGTTGTTCCCCTGTTTCTACTTGCTTCCTTTTCCTTTTTTGTCTTTTCCAATCTTCATATTCCCCCCAAGTGCAGCTGTGCAACTACAGGAGAAATCCCCAAACAATCTGCCAGCCCTTTGAAGAATGGTTGTATTCTTCCATGTCGGCTTAATTACTGTATCCCGCTGAGGATGCGAAGGCCTTCTGGGAGGGGAGAGAAGAGGCAGCTCTGAATACGGCACTGAGTCTGGGGACTGCGCCCGGGAGATTGCAGTTCTCCAGTGGGATGCTGCCTGCCATCTGGCCTCTTGACACTGTTTGCCCTGTATGTGCCTCCAGCATCTCACTCTGTTGTATTCATTAGGGCTTGGATTCTTATGGACCTGTCCTTCAAGTGCTGAGCTCTTCAGCTGTAGTCTAGAAAAGTGCTTAACAGTGTGCTCAGAATTAAGCACCTTATTTAGTAGTTGGCTGAATTGGGTCAGAACTCGCCGTGCCTTGCAGGAGCAAGCCTACACTGCACAAAACACACAAGGGTAAATCAAATCTAACAGAGTAACTAGGAACGACGCCTACCTGGTTTAGCTCCTGTGGGATTGACCTAGTGGCTTCTCTACGTGCATACGTAGATTCTAGTTTTCCCAGACCTTGGGTCCTGGGTCTGCCTCGCTTACCTGGCCATTGCCAATATTGGTGAACCGAACTTCTCAGTGCATGAACTTTGTGGGAAAATCTATGTTGCTTTCCTTGTCTGAACACCTTTATTGTCTGAACACCATTGTTTCCTGGAAATGGCAAAAAGTTGTTGTTAATGGTCCTGATCCCGTGAGGAGCTGAGCTCACTTCATTCCTGATAACTTCCTTGGCAAATTAATATATTCCACAGCCTACTAACATGTCTGCCCCTGTTACAAGGACTTGCATTAGTGACGGACGAGCCAGTGAACACACAGCCTTCTGGAGAGAGGCAATGGAAGTAGTATACAGGGGTTGGGCCAAACTTACCTTATGCCACGTCCTGATCAGGCTAAACCAGAGCATAATACTGCCTCACCTACCCCATCTATAACCAGAGCCAGAAGCCCTTCTGGCACCTAAATGGGAAACCTACAGCTATGATAACATTTAACTTGAAATCTTGGTTGCTTTTTAAAGATCATATTTCAAGATGGATTGTGAAATGCTGTATGCATCAAACCAGTGTGTTTCTTGAGTAGACAGGGTCACGTCATCTATGTGCTTTTTACAGAAATAGCTTCCAGATGTAGCCATTGTGTCATGGTACATTTATGAAATTTGGCAGTATTGCACGATGTGTGGGGGTTTTGTGCGTGATGGTAAATCCGTGCACCAATCTCATCTCTGACCTGCAGATGTAGTTTGTCCCAGCGTCGTGAGCTTTGTGTACTTTCGTATTTTGGGATCCTGGGTGGTGATGAGACAAAGCTAGGGCTTAAACACTGGACCTCAGTTTTCCTCTGATGGCATAGACAGGCGTGGGAACAGAGTCAAGGCATTTGAAGCCCCCCAAACACACAAACAAGGGTATTTAGCAGCCGGCATCTCCTCAGACAGCCACTTGGAATTCCACAGAGGTACAAAACTCCTGCTGGGCTTCAGCCAGATCCGGCAGAGAACCACTGCTGGTAGAGTAGCATCACCTCCACCTCTGGGTGGGCCACAGGAGCTCACATGGGTTTCACCATCCCCACAAACAGGGAGGTTCAGGTCTGGTCAGCCAGACTTTCGTCATTCCGGAGACCCACTCCTGTGGGATTTGGGGCCTCTGGCAGGGATCTAAACATCAACTGTGAAGTTACTTGTCCACACACAGAGCTATTGCAAAATCACATTAGTCTGCTCTACCATTAGCTCCTCCAGTGGGGAGACAGCTGGATTTTCCAATCTCCAGTGAAAAATGAGAACAGAAATACTTCCCACTTTGCAACTATTTGACATTTTTTCATGGCCTTTTAATGCTAGTAAATGGTGTTAGAAAAATCCAAGCATGAATTAGACCAGGTCTGGTAAATGCTTTCATCTTTCAGGTGACGGGCACCAAACATCTCTCATTGGCTGTTTCTGTTAGATTATTGTTGCTGGTTTGATGCATGAGTTCTCTTTGGATGCACTCTAAGGCTACAGCGTTGTCCTGAGCCATGGGGGAGGATGCTGCTGTGCTCCATGCATCCTTCTCTGATGTCAGCCACTTTGGGCAGGATGAGACTGAGTGGTGTGAGCCATCTTCTTCGACAGCAGGAGTTAGTCCATGAGAAGACACCAAGGGTGCTTTATTGCTCTGCTGCACGTCAAACCTGCTAACCCTCTTAAAAGTGAGGAAAAATAATCATAACACTTTACAAAGAGTTTTCTCATCAAAAAAAGCCGCACAAAGAAAGAGGGCATCTCAGTTTTTTTCCTGGTCATGAGCGCTTTCAGCCATCAGAGCATATGGTGAGTGATGAACAGTGACACATCGGAGTTTAGTTACATCTCATGTCATCGGAGGCAGCCTTTAAGGGGTTTTTAATCATAAAACTGGATTAAGAAAGGTTTTTCTCCTGTGGAAGTTAAATAAACCAGCTTGCAGAGCCTTGGGAAGCTGTTTCCAGTGGGGATCCCTAAAGCCCTCTCATGGTCCATCAGATGGGTTTCCACCTCATCGGAGCTCATCCCCAGCATGCACAGTGTGAGGTAAAGGCCAAAACTGGTGGTGACAATACGTTATGGCCACCTCAGAGGGTTGCTGCCTTTTATTGGGCATGGCAGGAGCAGAGCATCCTTCTTGACATCAGAAGTTTTTCCTTGGCTCAAGGAGGAATTAATGTGGTGGCTAGAGATGGATGAACTGAGTGGAGTGACACAGTCAGCCTGGCAGGCTGTGAGAGTGAGAGCCAGTCTACCCCCGTACCTGTGAGCTATTGCAGCCCAGCCCGTTTCTGCACTGGGCAGAAGATGGTCTTGTCCAGCATTTTAGTGAACACATGGATCGAGAGTACTCCAGAGCAGATATGGACCTCTTCAATGGTGGGGAAGTGCTAGCGCACAGGAGGGTGAAGAGGGGAAGCTGATGGAGTTGGATTTGTGGGCTGCTGGCTCTCAGCAGGGTGTGCTTGGGTAGATCCCATTTGGATGAAAAGCTTCCATCTTCTCTGTTGTACACTAGAGACATCTTCACACCTAGCAGGTCAGTTGGGTGGTTATTCACTGCAGCTGTCATCTTCTCTAATATTCACTTTGTGATTAGAAGATGATGCTAGAGAATGAAAGATGGTTGAACTCTGGAGATTAAAAATAATAAAAGTAGCTAAAAATCCAACTCCGTGCTTTGCGATGGGTTGCTCAGCATACGATGATCTTGAAAACATACAAAAGTGTGAGGCCCAGTGTGGCACTCTGGTGGACCCCCTTGTGAGTCCTTTACAGACTCTGGAGTCTGGGTGCTCACGTTCGTGCCTTGCAGGTTATGTTAAAGAACAAAGATAAGGCTGCTTCGCTCAAAACCCCAGGAGATGTTGGCCTCCACATCTTGTCTTGCTTTTGAAGTAACAGATGTAACCTATTTGTTGGGTGCCTGAAGGGCATTAGGAAAAGGTCAGTGGTTAGAATACAGATGACATATTTTAAAAGTGCATTAAAATAACACAATTCATTAGATTAGAATGTTTGGAGTTAAGGGTGCAATTGCTTTTATAACCCCATTTGAGCTTTGTAGCCCATTTTGTGTGGAGAAATTTGAAATGCAGGTAATTTTGCATGCCTTTTTTTTTGGCCTTGTTATAAAATATTCATATTGTAGTTCAAGGGAACTGAAGTCAGGACTTCTGAGTCCGCTTCTGCCACTGACATGATGCATGCCCATGCACTGTCTATATTCCTCTTTTTTCCAATACACAGGCTGAGGACCAAACCCTGTTTGCAATTCCTACGTGACCATCTCACTCGAGTTTTGCCACCGGCGAGCAGGATAACCTTGTGCTGCCGTTGGGTCTCTCGGCATCTGCCACTGACGTGTGTGCTCAACCTCACAGCTCTCTGGCGGCCAGCTCACAGGTGGGCTTATGCAATTTAAAAAAGAGAGATACTTCCTTCCCTAGGGGACCATATTGATGCTGGAAATGCTTTTGTGGTCTGTGATGGAATTACACATGTGGACAAATGGGTATATCATAGAAATCATCATAAAACATAGCTTAACAAACTGATTTTCTAAGCTACCAAAAGCAGACAGACTGCATTGGAACCTAAACTCTTTCCTTTTTTCAGTCATTTTGAAATCTACAAGTTCCAAAAAAAAAATCTTGAGATGAAAAACCCAGTCTCCTGGGATCTTTTTTTTTTAATTAGTATTTTAACAGGGTTGCTTTCAGCCTCCTGCATGTTTTCACAGATCTGTGGGGAGCCCCATCAGGAGATGTGCATCAGAATGAGTGAAAAGTGTGGCACACCAATCCCAGCCGTGCTCATAATCACTGACTTTAGAATGTCAACTACCCTTTGGACAGCAAGAAAGGTGCATCTGATACATATGCTAACAGCCGTGGCTGTTTGGTGTCCTTAATGTAAACATGTGGCTCCGACAGTTAAGCAGAAGGAATTGCTTGAACAGGTAAGTCTCCAGCAGAATGCCTTGTGCTCAGGCAGGCTCCATTTGTCACTTTATTGCTTGTTGATGCTGGTCGGTGTGAGTGGGAAGAGGAGCTGTTACAGTTATGACTTACTCTAACAGCCCCCTTTTGTGTTCAAAATAGTTTGGTCAAGAGCAAAACCCTCGTGTTACAAATGAGACGTTTCACTTTGTTTTCAAATCCCGCTCAGTGCATCAGCCGCCGTCAGCCCGTCTCCTGCAGGAAGAGTGGCTGCCCCTTGGATGAAGGGCAGAAATGAGGGCTGAGAGGCTCCCCAAGTAGCCTCGTCTTTGTGGTCAAAACCTTTAGCTGAGTATTGCCAGGCATGATAGTTCGAGGACAGCTCGTACGGAGATTTTTGTAACCCTTTTTTTTTTTTGCTTATTTTTGCTTATTCCCTTTTGACAAGGTTTCTGTCACTTCCTAACCTGTGCAGAGACAACTCAAAGTCTTTAAATCTTTTTTTAGCAGCTACTGAGGTGGAAACAGGCTGAGACAGGTACCTTGAGACAAAAGGTGGTTCCTATGGAAAGGAATCAATCTAATGGTGGCTTGAGTTTGGAAAGAAAGGAGCGGTGGAAGAGACCGCTAAGGTAAAACTGTTCTCTGCATCGTGTGCACCAGTGTGCTACTGAACCGGTTTGCCTTGCTTTGTCCCATACCTAATTCCCATGCAGGAAGACTACTCTGATCCTTAGCCTGGATCCTCATTTTCTCAGTCCCATTTAGTTAGTTGTATCTGCTGCGGCAAACTGACCTCTCAGCTGAAAGGACTCCTCTCATTTTCACTGTGTTCATGTTATTGCAGCAGTATATTATGGGTGTGAGACCGTATGTGAGACCATATTGTTTTTCTAAGGGCTGGCACTGCCATTTTAAGCTTAGTGCAGCTACTGATGTAGCCTCATGAATACAGATGAGCTGCCTCCTTCCTTCCCCTGATACCCGGGGAGGTGACATCGAGGGGTGCGCTCTCACTGTCTGCAAAAGCAATCTGAAATGGGACAAGTCAAGATTTCAAGCTGAGTTCACACCCACATTAGGATGGAGTAACCTTGAGCTATCCTCACAGACTCCTGCGAGGCTCCACTGGGGTTGTCCCAGGACAGCCCAGGTTAGAATTTGGCTCAAAACGAAAAGCTGTTACAACACTGCTGTCCCCTACTACAGATTCCTGTGTCTTCAGTCCCTGAACAAGCAATTGTGGAGCAAACAGTGACAAGCAGAGTCTGTCAGCACGTCTTCATAGTCCTGTCTTTGGAAAGCCATCCTTGGTAAGAACAGATTGTCTTCCTTCAACATGTCCCCATCCCAAAGGAGGAGTGGATTTGCTTCTCTAACTCCAGATTGGAAATTCTGCCCCTGAGCCATGAAAGCAATGGCAGAAAACAGCTCCCTGTATTCTTCTGGAAATAAAAGAGGATTATAGCCTAAGCCAATCAATGGAACAAAAAAGACCACTTCACAGTTTAACGAGAGTGGGCCATGAAGCAGCCAAGGGACTCTCCCTCCAGGAACGCTATCTGTAGGGCATCCACCGCTCACTGCCAGGTGCAGGCAGGAGCCCCTGCTCCTCAGCAGCACGGACCGGGATCGATTTGGGCATCCAAAGGATGAAGACAAAAGAACTCATCCAGTCTCCTCCAAGCACGAGCAAAATAGACAGCAAGTCCATGGCAACAATTTCCTTTGGCCACCCTGGAGATCTGGTACTCCAGGCAGCTGCCTGCCCTGACTGTACCCAAAGCAAACTCTGAGCAGCACTGCGGCCAACAAGGGAGGCTCTGCAGGAACCGCAGCACATCTCATGTCTTCCTGGCTCGGAAACATGTAGGAGTGGGATGGAAACTACCTCACCTGATAGTATCTCGATGTCAGGACTGTCACTAATTCTTCCTGAAGGCAGCAAGAAATTGCTTTGCTGTGGATGGGATGGTCAGTGGTTGCTGTGAGGAGCTGAGGAGGCAGGGGTCCTGCTCAGTGCCTCTGCCCTTACAACTGCCCAGTGGTTCTGCATGGAGCCTCTTAGTCATGGCCAGCCGAGTGAATGTGATCTCGGAATGTACAGGGCAGTTCTGTAGCTCCTTGTTCTGGGATTCATGAGAGTGCTACCAGCAATGGACGTGCAGTGGGCAGGAGGGGCTTTACCCTTACTCTTCTTTATTATGCTGAAAACCCTGAAATACTGGAAGTGCATTAGGGAGAGACAGGTCAGCTGTCTCCCGTGGATGGATGGGAATGCATGGTACTCCGTGATGGCAGTGAGTCAGTCTCTCCAGCTGAGGGATGCTGCTCAGTCCGTGACTCACCGGTGGTGCCTCTCTTGGTACTGCATCGATGCAAGTGCTGCAGAGAAACCAGGTGTCTGGCTGGGTGCTCCTCAGCTGGGAAGTCTTTCCTGCTTGGTCCCTCCTGGGGAAGAGGCTGCCACGCTGAAGGTGCTTTTTAGGGTGGCCATAAGGATCTTGGTCTGCAGAGCCCCTGGGCCGGTCGCAGGGTTCATCGGTGCCATCGGGAGCAGGGATGCCCCTGCACCCACCAAGGGCCCTCCTGCCTTGAGGGAAGCGTGGACACAGGAGGCAGGGGATGCCCACCCCCATCTCCGATGCTTATTTTAAGAGTAGCTTTGCACGGCATCAATAAACCCGCTGCTGTCATTTAGCAGTCACGAAGTGAGATAGACTCAGGAAAGCAGGCTATGGGAGGAGGGTGAGAGCAAGGCATGAGCTGATTTAGAAAACAGGCTCTGCAGCATTTAGGAGCGTGCATGCACAAAGCTGCCTGTCTCTCCTTTGAGCTGAATAATGCACCGTTATTGTTAAGTGGCCCTGTTATAATTAGAGGTGTACTGACCTGCATGACAGCAGCAAGTTGTCAAATGCCACCCACAGGCTGGTGAGCAGGATGAGTAATTTGCACCCCCACTGTCTCTGCCACTTCGGTGACGGCGCAGGTGGCTGGAGAGGGTCCTGGCTGCCCAGCCTGCACCCAGAGCCCCACCGCCGAGGAAGATGAGGAGGACGGACACTACTCTCACCTGGTTACTGTTGCTTGGGAAACCTCTCCCTCCGCATCCGCCTGTTCAGTACAGTGGTTCTGCCTTCCAAAAAGGCAATATTGTGAGGGGGCATCTTTAGGGGGAAAAAAAACCCAGCACAGGTGCAAGAAAAATCACAGAAGAGGGATGGAAATATTCCTGAATGTTTTGTGAGAACAAATGCCTAAAAATATTTGTGTTTTCACGTGCAGCATCAGAGAAACAGTCTTGTAATTGTGTGGATGTGTGCTCCAGGCTGCAGTCTGCTGGGCTCTGGAGATGAAATTTTGGCCCCACAGAAATAAGTGACAAACTTCCACTGACCTCCCAGGGCCAGGGTTTTACCTGGGGACCAAGAGGAGCACTGGAAGGGCTTACCTGGGCTCTGCCCCTCACCTTCCCTCTGCTCCCATACGGATCTCTCAGGCACATTTATACCTGGGAGATTTTAACTGATATATTTGTGAGGACAGATGCCTCCAGGGTCTCTGGCTAAGGTGAGGAGAAGTCAGTGCCGTGCGCTGGGGGGACATGAAAAGGCTGGGGACACGGAGGACTCCCTGGCTCCGCTCTCTGTGCAACGGAGAGGGGGTGAGGGGAGCTGCCCTCTTCTGCAGTGCTGGGTCAGGAGCAAGGGTGCAGCCTGCCACAGCATCTCCTTCGGCAGCGGGATGATGGTCCTGCATTTCCCCATGAAACTTCCCAGAAGGGCTCTCTCCTGCTGTAGCAGAGCTGGGCAGCCTGTGGGACTCTGCTCATGATTAGAGAAACCTGCTCCACCAGGGGAGAAATTCAGGCATTTCCTTAAAATTCGTTATTTCCTCTTAACAAAAATGGAGAAAGTTTAAACGCCTCTCTCAATGGACTTGGTGAAGTGGTCCGCCTGTGATTCATTTGGGCTTGCCTCAGTAGCTGTTCCCAGAGTGATGCATTTCTTCTTGCTGCCAACAGGAGAGACAGAAACCTTCAAACGGAGCTTGTCATAAAGGAGTTTAGCATTTGGGGTGGTAGGTGGGAGTCTAGCCATCTGCATCGACTTCCAGTGAAGCTTTGCTGAGCACCACCAGCCACTCTCCTCCCCAGGCCCCTGCGGTCGGATGCCCTCCTGGAGGGGCTGCAGGGGTGGGCACGGAGGAGCGCTCCCCCTGACCCACAGCGCTTGGGCCTTGGGGTCAGGAGGAGATGGCGAGCCCGGGGCTGCACACAGGACTGAACCTGGCCTGGGTACCACCCTGCAGGACCTGGCCCCCAGCTTGCTGGTCTGTGCACAGGCGACCTGTACCGGCCTGCATCTGTTTCGACGCACCAGCAGCCCTTGTGCTCTGAGGGCAGTAGCTACAGCTTGCTTGTAGGGTTTGGGGGTTTATTTTCCAGCAAACCTGTGATTTTACCCATATGAGCTTGAGGATGCTCTTGGCTTTCTGTCACCAGAGAGGAGGCAGTGTCTTTGCTTTAACTGTGCTCTGAGTCCTAAAGAAAAAAATCAGTCAGTTTAGTCAATTATTCTTTGCCTTTTACTGGGAGATCCCACTCTGGCCACCAGGGAGTTAGATGTGGCTTTTTTCAATGTTCAGATTTTAAAATGGGGAAAGTTGCTGTTCATCGTGGGAGCCTTTGGGTCCTGCAGGTAACCCGTCCAGCTGGCAGCAGCACCACCTTCTTTCTAAAACTGGTGCCCGGTCACAAGAACTGGCACTTTTTGATGTTCCTAAATGATGACATTAATCATTTGCTATTTTTATTCACTCTGTCAGAAACATTTGGTAATTCCTTTTTGTTTCTCCTCCCTTCTTCAGGCTGCCTTCCAGGCACTCTCAACCCCCTCTTCTCTGTGGCTAGATGCATCCTCTCTGCCCTCTGAAACTCCTTTCCATGGTTATGGATTAGAGTGAGCAGAAGCGAACAACCAACTTCTTCATCGACTTCTCCTCTTCACTTTGCAAAAAACGTTACTGGTTTTTAAATGGCGAAGCTGTCTGTGCTGTAGAGAAGAGCCCGGATTGCAGCACCTCTTCCAGTCCATTAGGGACCAGCTGCATCTGGGGCAGCACTGTGCTGGTTTGCTGGAGAAATGGGTGTCCAACATCAGCATCTCTGTTGAGTCACCATCCACTTCTAATGTCACTTTGATCTGACAGAAAGAGAAACATTCCTCTGAGGTAAGGATCTGAAACTCTAGGACACTTAATTACCATGCAGCGAGTACATTTTATGCTGCCATTACAAATAATTTAGCTACAACAATATGGCAGTTTAATTTGGCTTATTTATCTCAATCATTTTGCATGAGAGAGATAAATGCCTGAGCATGATTTCATGTGGACGCTTTGTCTCCTTTAACATGGTTACAGGTAAAGGCTGCACAATACATCCCTGCGTAAGAATTAATCCTGCAGGCAATTGGCCTGAATTAAAACACCCAAACCAGATAAATAGAAACTTTGCTTGCATCATGGCTATGAACTGTGCCAGTGTCCTAACGTGAATTATTTCAAAAGTATCTTACTTTCAAGCACAGAAGAGGGAGAAAGGCAATATACCCACATGTCCATGTCCACGTAGTCCTGCTGAGCACATACTTTGAGGCTTCTTTCCTTTTTTAGTTTAGAAATGTCAGCACTTTCCGTTCCCATGGGAACCCTGTCTTTTCCGTTGGCACTCCGTTGCATTTAAAGATGCTGGGACTGGAGGGGCTCTGGTCTTTCTGGAAGCGTGTGCCGACCATTCCTGGCTCCTGGCTCAGCAGAGAGGGCTGGATGTGGCAGCCCTGCTCCTTGCCCGGGCGTCCTTCTCCTCCGACTGCCCCGAGCGCGCCCGAGCCTGGCAGCTCTGGGCTTGCAGGTGCGGCCTCAGCAAAAGGCGTAACTGGGACAAGAGGTCAGAAGCTGAATGAAAACTGTTACGGGCCTGATTGTAAGCTCTCTTCAAAGTTCCTGGTGACCTCATGGGAGAGTGCAGGATCTTCCCAGTACGGAGGGAAGCGTGGTGGATACATAAGCACCTGGGTGAAATGCCTTTCTGATGATGAAAGTGGCATTCTTAGAGTAAAAACCTGACTTTGCTACTGTTACAAATCTCGGAGTTAGGAACCAAGTTAGGAGGATCCATTCGCTACTGAAGTCATCTGTCATGTGATAAAATATCAGCCACAGACTTTGTGAGTTTCAGCTGGTCAGTACTTCTAGGGGTTTATATTCTGGAATATGGCGAGTTAATGTAATTCACCAAACACACGCTGAGGTCACTGGGTTTATGGGTGCCAAGGTGGGGCAGCAAGATAGTTATCTTCATTGCTCAGTTTTAAAATGCTGCTTCTTAAAAAAGATCCTTTCAGAGCAGTAGGACGTGTGAAACAATGCTGCGAACTGCTGACAGGTACCATGGCAATAGGCTCTGCCAGAAGCTGTGCCACTCTTTCGAGCGGCTTCTCCTATTGACTGAACTATTTTTCACTCCATATTTATGAGTATTCCCACTCCTGAAGGATGCTGACAGCTCTTCCAGATATTGCTAATGGCTCAGGCTGGGGGTGTGCAGCCTGTACCCCTGTTTCTGCTGAGCAGCGGGAATCTAGCTCTAGCTCTGCCTGCGCCCAGCACACAGGTTGTGGACGGTGGGAGCCGGGGACACACGCCTTGCAGAAGCACCAGCCTGAGAAGTGACACTGAGATCAAGGTCCCACCACCGATGCCCCGAGATAGTGCTCACATCCCACTGTTTCCAGCTGACTTCATGCCCCAGCCTGCCTCCTGCCCGCCTCCAGAGCCCCTTCCCTGCAAGCTGCCCTTGCTCACAACACGTGCTGGGGTATCTTTACCTTCTGCTCTTTGTCTCACTTGGTCTCTCAGCTCCCTTTGTTTTGCATAAGACCTTTCTGATGGTCAAGCTGTGCCACCTCGCCCCCAGTTCGGAGGTGCTGTTCACCAGAAAGGTGCCACCGGCTGCGCCAGGCCCTGCATCGTTACCCTCTAGTGAGGCGTATTTTTGCTAACTGCTTGGCAGGCACAAAAATGCAATTGCAGCTTGTCAGAGCTACCCACGTGTCAGAGCTGAGAACAAGAGACCGCCTCGGCCATTGCCCCGGCGCCGAAGGGAAGAGCTCCGCGAAGCTGTGTGCCCCAGTCCTCATGGCCGTGCCTGCCTCATGCCAGGCTGGCTGTGCTGAGCCCCCGCTGTCACCGTCCCGCACCACTGGCTCCTTCTGACCCTGTGGCCACAGGTCTTGGCTCTCGGATCCTGCCACTACTTGTGGATGCAGCCACTGGTGATTTCTGCTCTGCCACGGTGTCCCCTGCTGAAGTACATCTGATGCTCTGTGTTGAGCAGGGTTTCTTCAGCGGCACGGTAGCGGATTTATCATGCAAGGGTGTAATAAAGTCATTTCAGCTGACTAATAAAATGCAGCACTGCATAATGCAATCTTCCTGTTCTGCTGGGAGATGCGTATGGATATTAAATCCCCAGGAAGGGTGGTTCACCCCCCTGAAGAGATGCTATGGCAGGGAGAGGAGCGGCAGGTCTCACGTGCACTTTAAGCCCTGCCTGCGGCGGGGTCCTGCCCTCTCCTGACCGGCCACTCACTTCGTACCTGTGCTGCCCTCTCCTTTCTGGCAGCCCAAACCTGGGCACAGCCCAGCCAGCACTCACGTGCCCGCTGTCCTCCTGACACACCGTCCCCCACCGCACCGTCACGCTCCGTGACGTGGGACCTCCATCCAGGTTACGTTGGGTTGTGCTCCCATCCCCACCAGCCACCCGTGGCCATGGCAGCAGCCGGGCCAGCGCTGAGCAGGCACAAGCAAAAAAGCGTCCCCCTCTCCATCGCCCCGGCTTCACGGAGCCGGGACGTGGACCGCCGTGCCCTGTTCTCGGTGCCACCATGGGTATGGCGGCGACATCCCTCCCTGCTCCCGGGACACACGCTGCAGCACCCACGGTCGCAACCGAGCCAGTGCAAAAGCTGAGCTGTGCCAGCCGCGGTGCTCAGCCGGCACCGCATCCCCGGCAGGGCTGTGCCGCAGCGGAGCCACGTGGTCCTCCCCCTCCCTGGTGCGATGTGGCTGAGCTCTGGGAAGCCAGATTTTCAGAACAGGAAGGTTAATTGCTATTTGCTTTCAAAGCCTTTATCTTATTTTTTAACTCCTCTCTCTTTCATCTTCCCTGTCTGCTTTTTGAAGAACACCACTTAGAAATCTGTTTTTCAGAGTCCAAACCAGTTGCCGGTGGGAATAAACAGAGGAGACCCATCTCAGGGCTGCAGTGGTCCCATGTGCAGGGACCTGCGTTCCAGCAAGACATATTTTGTAGAAACAGATTTTAAGGGCGTGGGGAGTCATTGAGCCCAGCTCCCAAGGGTGGCCTGGCCCCACTGTGAACCCCGTGTGCTTCATCTCTCGCTTCAGCTTCTCTGCTTTGACTGCCAGCCATCGGCACCGTCTCTGCCTTTCTGTGTTAAATGAAAGAACCTTTAACCATCAGGTGTTTTCCTTACGATAAAGATATTTATATACTTTATTAAAGTCAACTCTCAGTATTCTTTATAAGTGAAACAGATGGAGCTCGTAGGGTATTTTTGCCAGTCTCTCAGTGTTTTACTCATTCTCTCCTGCGCTCTCTGCACATCTCTGTTAAGAACTCAAACACCAAACCTGAATGCAGGTTTCCAGTGTTGGTCTAAACACTGGGTAACTGAATTTTCCATGGACAAATTCACTGCCCTGCTTTTCTCCCTGTTGCCTTTGCTTGCCAGGGAGCACCCTGGACACTCCCAGTGCGTTGCTTTGCCCCCGTGCTCTCCCAGGGCTTTCCAGGAACAATCTCCAGCATCCTCACCGTGCCCCGCCACCTGGGCACGGCCAGTGGATCTTGCACTCACATGTCCAATTTTATTCTCAGCCTTATTAAAACACTCTCCGTTTGGATGAGCGGAGTGTTTCAGAGTGCTGTGTGCCTCGGCCGCTCTTCCTTGTTAGTGACTGTCCTGCCAGGCTGTTAATCATCCATATGTTTTATCAGCAGTGATCTTGCATTTGCTAACAATTTGCTGATTAAAAAAAAATGACTACCAGTCCCTGGCGAAGCCCTCGGAAGCAGTGCCGTGCAGCGACGGTGCTGTGCCACGGTCGCGGCACAGACCTGCCAGCTGGCCAGCACCTCCTCAGCCTGGACCTCGAGATGATGCTCGTCTTTACAAACCCCATGTTAGAGCATATCTGCACAGCTTTGCTTAATTGTAATCTCATCAAGGAACGAGCACACATTTATTTGACAGAATCTACTGTCTATAAAATTGTATTGGCAATAATTATATTTTCGCCCCTTAGTTCTGTCTCAATTTTTCCATTAGCTTTCCTGTCTAGAAACCTGCCAGTCTGCTTGAATATCAGTACAGCATCAGCACTTTGCTTTCTTTTGGATTTTCCCCGGTATTCAAAAACGTATTCAAAAATCAACAGCATTGCATCAACCGACTCTTTTCCGATTCAGGTGCTCCTGACTGTGGCTATTTTAAATCTTCCCTGGTTGCCGATAGATCAGAAACATGTTTGTCATTCTTCTGTGGTTCAGGCTCTGCCCCTCTGCTCCTTGCCAGGTGCAGAAGGCAACACTCACTGCCCCGTCTGCTTTCTGTGCACAAAAATCAACTGTCCCGCTGTTTCGGGGGAGCTGTTGTCCAACACGTTGTTGTCCGATTGCTCCCGATAAATATGCAGGTCTTCTGGTTGTTCCTGATCCTTCCCATCCGATGGCTTTTTCCTCTTTACCGATTTTGTACATTTTATGACTTTTAATTGACCAGCTCATGTCTGCTTCCCCATTTGTCATTTGCCAGGTATTGGGTTTTAATTTCTAAGCGCAGGCTCACAACAAGAATACATTTTTAGTCAGCAATACTTTGCTCTCGATTGCAGAGTGGCCGTTTTTGACTGCCTAGTGAGCTCCTCTCAGTGTTAGCTTTCAGTCGTGTTTTTCTCTCTCTGTTTTCTTCTCAATCTCTTTGTTCCTAATTCAACTCATGAGAAGCATCAGGTCTATAAGAATATTACTACAGTTAATGAATGTGCTCATTTAATATATGTGTTTAGTAGGTTCATTTAATACCATATTAAATACAACTGTGTAAATGTAATGCATTTCCATTTTTGTAAAGGTTTGGCTTAGTACAGAATTATGTTCTTATTACAATTATACATAAAGTAACTTCTTCAGAGCACCAGCTGTATCTGTCAACACATCCATATGTACGTTCTGGGCCGGACCATCCTCTTCTCCTCATGCTAAATGCAGCTGGGCGCTGACTGCAGATCCCTGGGCAGCCACGCACTTCCCGTGTGCTGCTCAGCTCCTCTTTATTCCTCCTAATAAAGTCCAGAAAAGAGCTGCAGCCTTTGGGGTCTGCCTCAGGCCTGAAGAATCCATGTCGCCCAGCACCGAACTGCTGGAGCCAGGATGCGGCCCTTCCTGGCTGGCGCAGGACAGGGCAGTGATGAAGCAGACCAAAGGGGAAGAGGAAAGCTCTCTGTATTGTCAGCCTAAAAAGGGGGGGCAATGTTGTGATAATAGCCCAGATAAATGGGCCTGTTGCATTTTGGAAACCAGTTAATATAGATGCCAATTGCTTTCCTAAATATGCTTCCACTAGGGTATTTTTTCTTACGGGAACTACTCACAGTTGCTATGCACAATACCTACTTTTTAATTTCTTTTCTGCAGCTCGGCGCAATCTCCGACTCCTAGACAGCATTCAGAAATCCGCAGGGATGAGAGAATTTCATACTGACTCTAAATAAAAGGGTAACTTTACACAAAGAAAAAAAAAATCCAAACAAAGCAGAAGCAAAAACCCCAGGGTTTCCTGAAGTGGAAAGGAAGGTTTAATTTGTTACCCAGCGCCACTGCTGCAGCACCATGAGGTTGCGTGAGCTTTCATCCTCCCCAAACCCCGTCCTCTCCTGTGAGTAAAATCCTTTGAAATGCATCTTTTTCCTTATAATTCATTGACCTGTAAAAAGGATCCATTTTGTGGAGAAAAGGCCATTTACTGAATAACAGGTGGGCATCACTGCTACATTGATTTTCCAGGGTCTTATCAATAGAAATGGTATGCAGTAACTCAGACAGACTGGAGGCTGTGGACTAACACTGGATTTACCTCGTTAGGCTCTAATGAAAGCCAGCTCCACGGACAGTGTGTTCTCAAAAGGACAGGATGAAGAAAATCAGAATGCTGGCAGAGCTGGCTGGATGCATCACCCATAGCCTCAGCCTGCTCGCCCAGCTTGCTCAGCCCGCGGTTCGTTATCCTGGCTCGCTGCGCACCCTGAAATGGTCAAACGGGTTTGTGTCATCAAAATGCCAGAATGTTGGAAGATCATCTATAGGGGCAGCAGCGTCCCAGTGCATTTGCTGCCTTTCCAGGTGGGTCCTGAACAGCCGTCACAAATCTCTTTACGTCTTTCCACCCGAAATGTGCAGTCAGAAATGCAAGGGATTATCCACTCCCTGCTGACAGCCTAATGCCGTGTCTGCAAATGCACAAATCATCTTTGCAGTTCTCTTGCAGCTAGGGTTGCCAGAAAATCTGTATATAAAATGAAGATAATAAGCAGTAAATATTCAACCCAGGCTGTTGAATTTTTAGATGTAGAAGCACCCCGGGAGTCCATTTTCTTCAGACAACAGGGTTCTACTAGAAATATTTTGAAGAAAGTAATTTTAAACATATTTAAGTGAAAAATAATAGCAAGTTAGGAAAAGCAATGCCTATTGCTTGAAACACTCATCATGCAAATGCATTTTCTTTACATGGTGCCCAAGCACTGGTTGTTTTAGGCAGACATCTGAGGCCGACTAGCTCCCTCCCCTCTCTTCCCCTGGCAAACATCGTTTTAAAGTCTCTCGGATCTGGGCAACGTGTGATTCAATTACGGAGCTTCACCCGTTCCTCCTTCCTTTGGAAAAACACTAATTGAGCGTTTGATTCTCCCTCACATCGGTGGGATAGCGCAGACAGCCCGTCGGCATCTTGCCGTGGCATCACGGCGTGTCCCAGCCTGACCGAGGATGGCAGGACGAGACCCGCAAGACTGGGGGCACGCCAGGGCAGGCAGTTGTCATTCCACATTTATCCACGGAGCCATCGCCTGTAGCAGCGTGCGGGGGCTGCAGGAGCAGACGTCCTCTTCCCACCAAGGCTCTGAAGATGTTTTACAAATGGAAAGGAAGAGTCGCCAGCCCTGTTCCATGCAAGAGCCACAGAAATACTCCTGCAGCCAAGGTGGTACGGCAACGTTGGCCGGACAGCCTGGTTCTCCCGATTGTCCCTTGCTCTGTCTGCCGCAGGCTCCGTGGCTGTCCTGCCCTGCCGCGGGGTAGCCCCGTGTGCCGAGAAACCTGGAGGGTGTTCCACCCGTCTGGGGAGGCTGTACGCGAGCCGAAGCAGCAGCCCCTCCACCTGCCGCTGGAAGAATCGGGCAGAGTTCGAAGCAGAGATGCTACGAGTAGTTTAGATTAAATCCAAATTAAATCCAATGCTTGTCAAACCTTATGCTATTATGGGGAGCAGCTGGAGCAGAGTGGTCGGCTATTTGCTATTAATAGGGTCAGGCTGCTGCTGAGCAGACTCGCTCTACCTCGGGGCAGCACACCTCCCTGCCTTCCTCAAGGAAAGCGATATTTCAGGAGGGTTCCCGGAGGCTTGTATCTTGCCGTCCCCTCGCAGAGACTGGGAAGCAAGCTTGAATTAACACTGGAGGATGAGCCGTGTTTTTTTCTGCGGGAAATACGCCAGCTCGGCTGCACTCTGCGCACAGCTCAGAGCCCAGCTCAGCTCCAGATGTGGCTGGCAGCCCGCGGGCAGATGAGGCCCGTGGCAGCGGCGGCGGTGGCTGCTCCTCCGCGGTTTGGAAAAACACGGAGTTCAGGCAGTTGTGGGTTGTTGGGGTTTTTTTTGCAAGGGCTCATCAAGTGTCTCACTATGGGGTGCCCTGTCTGGTTATGGTGAGAAGAGTCATCCCTGATGCCCGACCCCCTCAAACCCTGCCCCCACCCCCCGGTGCCATCCTCCCTTGCTGACATCCCACCCGTCACACCATGTGCAGCGGGACCCAGAACCACACGCTCGGCTTCTCCTGCTCGGCTTGGCTCCAGACCCAGACCTACAGCTCCTAAACCCAGCGCTGGACGGTGCCTGTGTGCCTGCTCTTGGCAGCTGCTGGAAGTTATTACCATCTTCCCCTGCAATGAAATGCCACCCAAATTCCCGCAGTGCCTGGGTCCTCCCATACTTGGTACCCTCCCACTCATTTTGGCTGGTTTGAACACTGGCTCTAGCATTGTGAGGGCTTTTTTGCTGCCTCTCTGTGCCTGCTAACACCCGGGCAGCCTGGTCCCGGTCCTGGGGAGGAGCAGGACAGGAGCCCTGCACAGATCACAATTCCCATGGGCACTTAAAGCTTGGGGCTTCAGCAGAGCTGAGCGGAGTTAGGGTGCCCAAATCTTGTTGGATTATGCGCTGAAGTCCCTCAAGCATCCTTGAAAAGTAAGTATTTACTTACACTTAAATTCTTGCACACACATCGGGGACGGCATTAGTAAATCCAAGACCTCATGCCAGAAAATCAGGAGCTGGGGTGCAAAGCCTAAGACGGAGAGCAAAAAAACCCCAGGGCTGCTTTTCCTGCTGTCTTATTTCTGACCCCTGCTCAGCACCCTCTGGTCCATATGCCTCACATTTTCAAGCCTTCTTTTGCAATCAGGAGGGATAATTTTTTTTTTTTTTTTTTTTTTTTGACAGAGACTGTGATTACTTCTTAGTCATGGAGGGCAAGAAGCGGGACTTTCAGAAGAATACCACTACACATCATGAGGATCATAAAAGAAATTACAAGCGCTGGCCATGATGCACAGTGGTGGCTCATGGCAAAATTTCACTGGGTGTGTTGGTGGGGACACCGACCCCAGTAAGGCGTTTGTGCGGCCCCCCCAGTTCACAGTACAGAGTCCACAGAGACAGAGATACCCTTGTCTCTGCCTGTTACAACATTTACAGAAACTGTCTGTAAATAGAATTACAGGAATACTTTAAATGGATTTCTAGGCTGGATTCAGAACTATTCCCTATTTGTATTCCCTAAATATAAACCAGAGCATATCTTGCTAGCAAAAAACCGCCGAGAGCGTTTCTCAGTGTTACCTCTGTGAGTACCCAAGGAGACTGAAAGTTGTATTTGCACTTTTAAGGATTGGTGATGTAAACGTCTGCCAAACCAGTGACTCAGAAAGAGGAGAAAATCCTGAGTGCCCCATCTAGCCAGTCACAAGCACAGTGCCTCCAGTCTGGAGTCTGCCGCGAGTGCACAGAGCAAAGCTTTTTCTGACATACTTAGGATCAGCTCCGCAAGTAGGGAAAGAAGTCAAAGCAGTTGTTTGCTGTGAATTGTCGACTTGAACAGTCACACTTCGTGCTGTCTCTCTCCTTCACAAGCGCCTTCCTCTGCGAGGGGAGACGCGGTGATGCCGTGGGCACGATGCCGAGAGCAGGCAGTGAGTTCCCCACCACGAGGGGCTCGGCCATAAAGAGCTCCCTAAAGGAAGTGAAGAAATCCAGGGGTGAAGAGCCTAAAAAGGATCTTTAGGACCAAAAAAAAAGGCTGGCGACTTCGAGCCCACAGAGAACCTCATGAAAGGTACAGGCTCTGCCTCGTGAAGGCTGGAAGCCATTTTCCCAGATGACCCAAGCCCCACGGAATGCAACCAGAAGTGAAGGTGGGGAGGCGCGTCTGACACTGCCCATGGCTCAAGGCATTGCGGGAGACCTTGGTGGGGGTCCCACGGTGACACGCAGGCCCGCAGCAATGCCGATGGGGGAGAACGAACAAGATGCCCCGGAGCGACCCAGCGCTACAGCCTGCATCTGCTGCAAGAGGACTCCATCCCCGGCAGGCGTCCTCCAGCCGGGAGAAACACCCTTGGTAGAAGTTCTGCCTTGTTTGCTGGGGAGCGTTGGCAGCAAACACCCTTGGGAGAGATGCTCCTTCCCCGCGTGACAGATTGTGTCGGAGAAGCAGCGTGTCACAGGGCGTGACGTCAGATGGAGACTTCTAAGCATTGCTAGCGTGGAAGTTACATTGCTGTAACCCGGGTTGTTTGTGGAGGCTCGTTGCCGGTCCTGCTGAGCAGAGGCTCTTTGGTAACAAATCACACTGCTCAGAACTGAGGTTGAGCGAGGTTTTTCCCGGACTGTACCCAGGACGGTGGTATCTGAGCAAAGGACCACCCCCCACCCCCCCGTTCTTTCTTCACCATCGATGCCACAGGTGACCTGCAGTGATGACCAGCACCGAACCCACCGTACGTGGGGCTGCAGAGGAGGCCAGAGCTTTGCCGCTGCTCCTTGCCGGGCTCTTCCCAGCACCTTCCCCACGCCGAGAGCTGCTCTCCATCCCTGCAGCTCTAGGAGGAGTGAAAAGGTCTATTACTGTGACCTGCCTAGCAGCACAGGCTCTATAATTACTCCCTGAAATACTTGCCTCGAGCCAAAAATTGTGTGCTAGGACTGAAGGAGACCTCTGTCTAATGAGCCTGTCCCTGTATGTCAACAGTAATTAATGTGCATCACCCTGCAGGTTCCCACCTCCTCCTAACAGGCTGAAATTTTATCCTCTGGTTATAATTGCAAATTATGGTTAAAATTTTGAATGCCTGGGAGTTGGGAAGCTGGATGCTACCGCCCGTTTCGCTGTGGGTACACGTGGGGCGCATGCTGGGATGGTTCCAGCCCCTTCTTGCACTCCTGGCTCTCTTACAGCTTTTATCCTCACTACCCTTTTCTCCAGCCTCCTCCCCTTTTCTTCTCTTTCTCTCTCATTTTGAGTCTCCTCCTTTCCTCACCTTTGCCTCCTTCTTTTCTCTTCAGCTCAGCATGAAACACCCTCCAGGACCGTGGTGGAAGATGCTCATCCCTCGTGGCACATGAAGCCACCTCTGAGCACAGCAGCCCCTTCCCATCACATTATATATCCTAATATCAGGATATAGAGGAATAATAAAGGGACCAAAGACACACACACAAGTACGGATGGGGCACGTCATCCTCCTTCCCCCTGTGCTGGGAGAAATCACGGGAGAAATAAGGTTTGGGGGTTTCTTGTTGATACGGCATGTCTCTTCCCCAGCTACTCCCAGCACCACCGCTACAGGAGATGTGTCTGAGGGACAGCATCGAAGGCTAAATAGCTGGAACTTAGTGACCGAGTTTTGCTGGAGGAGGTAACTCAGTCGCTGGCCCAAATGTTTCCCATGGCCATTCGTGATCAGCTGAGGGTGAAAGATGTACAAACACTAGCTAAAGGGCTTCCACACTCCACAAACATTAACTGATGGCGGAACACTCCTTCGTCTGCATCCCCTGGAAAAATCTCCCATCTGTAACCAGCATGCATACTGGCCGAAAGCCAGTGATGGGTCCCTCGTCGGTGACTGTAGTGTTTACAATTATTCATCATTGTAGAAAAATACAGTATGAAGAATATACAAGCATTTATTCCAGATTCAGACCAGGTAAATGTAAAGGAACTCAGATACACAGTGGGCTGGTTGCAATAGCTAGGTGGGCCTCTTTCCAAAACTTTTCATCAACAAAAAGTAATTAAGGGATAACAGAGAATTTGGTCTTTGGTTTCTATCTCTTCTCAGTGCATTGAAAACTGAGAGCAAGTGCGAACTGGTGAATCGATGCCTGCTTCACGCTGCAGATAGATAGCCTGGGAGAATAGACAAGGGACTATGAATTCAGCTGGTTTGGAAGTATAATGATAATGCTGATGGTACTGTTGACCATTTAAATTATGGGCACACCTGGTGAGCTGGGCCCCATTTTGACATCTCACCCGGAAGGCACTGGGCTTGTGTTGGAGCTCAGATGATAAGAACCATTGCTTTTGTATCATTTCAGATTCAGGTACCTGCTGAAAAGCAAAAGCAAAGCTGACAGCCTCGTTTCCCGGCTCTGGATGAAGAAAACACAGAAAGTATCTAAAGAGAACAGGCTGCAGTTAAACAAGAAATGCCAGTTAAAGCAGAGGTCTGTATTTTGGTCATCTTGAGCACAGTAAGTAGTTATTACTTACAACATTCGTGTAATTTAAAGGTGAACAGTCATCCTTTAAAGCTGTGCCAAGTCAGAGTGTGGCTGCCGGTTAAGTAGAGGTCTCCAGCCAAATCCCTGGAGCCAGGCGCTCCGGCATACCCCAGCAGTCAGGTCTCTGCTGCTGGCCTTACCTTTGGAAACACCCAAGTTTTGTTCTCCACGCCTCATGGACGACTGCATCTGCTCTCAAAGCTACAGCTTGTTGTGGATGATAAATCACAATGGATGATGAGTATATGGATTATGGAAGATACATAGATAATACATGACATTTTCCGTTGAAATACCTGAGAGAGGTAAAGAGCAATGCATTACTTTTGAATTTAAGGCAGTTATGGCAGCTTTGCTTCTGTTAACATTAAATATTCAGACAGCTGAGTACTTTCCAAACATCACCTGAACACGCCAGGCTGGATCACCGTTAACTCTGTCGATGCGCCGCCTATTATTGCACCAAATAAATGCGAAGTAAGACGCTTCATTGGCTGTTTGTACTTTGAAATGTGTCAGAGAGCCTTAGGCCTGACTGCGCTGGCGACGCAGAGCCTGAGGCAGCCTGGCAAACCTGGGAGCCACCGCAGGGCTGATGAGCCCGGCGCGGTGGGACGGGGCTGCTGGTGCAGCCTTGGTCAGCACGAAACCGCCAGAGCTCAGTTTCTGCCCTGCAGCAGGGGCAAAGAGCATCCAGACCGCACCTCGGCACGGTTCCTCACGCACGGCTCTGCAAACCCTTGTCCTGCTGCGTGCCGGGTGCTTTGCGATGGTTTGTAACGCAAGTGCCATCCTCAGGACGGGGGTACACGCTGCCCTTGCGGGGAGCGTTCTGCTCCGCTCCGCCGAGCAGCGGAGACACCCACGCTCTGTCCCCCCGGGGTTTTAAGACATAATCTCTTCATGAAATATAACCTACCAGCAAACAAATACATCTAAGAATTCACTTTAAATATACATTTGGAAAGCTGCATTTTGGATTTTTTAACTCAAACCTGGAAGTAATGGAGAACCCAAATATGGAGAATTTGTAGGATTTACTGTGCTAATTATTAAAAAGAAAAAAATAAGAGGATCGTACTCATCAAAACTGCATTCCTGTCGATCAAAGCTGGGGAACAGAGAGTATTTTTATAAAGGCATCTCCCAGCCTTTGATACGCTCAGTGGAAACCTTTTCAGGTAGTTTGAGAGAGAAGCGTAGAGCCGCCCTCGGATGCCTGGCTCCAGCAACGTTCCCGGTTCTGAGGACGAGTCTGAGGCAGCGGAGGGGGATGGACTCAGTCAAGGGGCTCCCGCATTGCCTCAGCAAGGGTCTTCATAAAAAAATGCCGTTTCTTTGTCGAAAAATGGAACCTCAGCGTAACTGTTCACTTGGTCGAGGAACAAAGTTAATAGCTGAGCCGCGGCATGGGTGAGAGGCTCCCTGACAAAGCCGTGGCTGCTGTGGCATGAATGCTCTCTTCATTAAGCCGCTCAGCTGGCTCAGAAGCTTCTGTTCTTGATGAAAGCAGCACCTGCTAATGCTGAGGATCCCATTCTTCATTAACAGTTCAGCTGGTTCAGAAAGGGAGCTCTGAGGCAGATGAACAATTTATGCAGAGTGGGATACATGACAAAGTAGCAGCTACTTTAGTGAATACAAGCATCTTTGTAAAAGTGCCCAGATGGTTCAGGAGTGAGTCCCATTCTTTGTGAAAAGCGCCGTTGTTGTTCTGGGCTCTGCATCCCGCCTCCTAACAACGCGCCGGGCACAACCCATCTTTCCTGGGGAGCTGCAAAATTCAGTCTTCCAACAGACATCCTGCACAGGCCAAGTCTCTGGGTTTGCCATTGTTTTTTCTAGCAGAATAATGTCGTCTTCAAGATGTTGCCCACTGTCCGGGTCTCGCCGCTGCAGCACCGCTGCCTGAGACATCCCCTTCCCATTCTGTCATTTAGCTTAATTGGACGTTTAGATTAATTGCCTATTGGATACTAAGATAACTGAGCCTGGTCCCCCTCCACGAGCACAACCGTCGCAGCGGTGTGCCCAGCCTAATGGGCAGACCCAGTGCGGCCAGCTGGGCTGGGGACGGGGAGGCAGGGGCTGGGAAAGACTCATCTCCCGTTACTCGTCGTGGGGGAAACCCCTGAAGCGTATGGCCCCAAAGAAAAGCACCAGGATCCCAGCCCCCCAGGCCAGAGCGTGGACTCCCCACAGTGCGGACGGTGTGTCGGGGATGCGAGAGGCCAGGGAGCCACCAGCGCCGTGGAGCAGTTCTCCGTCCGAGCGGAGCTGGGAAGAGCTCAGCTGGGCAACGTGGTGCAGGAAGGGCCGCTGCCCTGCGGCCAGGAGAGGTCTGGGAGGGTTGGTGGGAAGGGAGCCTGCGCTTCCTGGGAAAGGCGAGGAACGTGGTTTTGTCAGCCATCTTACCGGCTGGGAAGGCAGGGAATGAGCAAAGTTGGAGCAGAGATAATACGGGGACCAGTTAGACAGCTGCACCGTTGGAGTCTAAGGCTGGGGCTGACGAAGGGAGGACGGGAGCTGCCCTGCAGCCTGCGAGCACAGCCGGAGGGGGTGAACGCGAGTCTGCAGGCAGAGATGAGCTGAGTCAGGAGGGCGCAGCAGGGACAGGGCCCGTGGTGCGGAGGGACGGACCAGAGGCAGCTTAACACAGGCCCTCGCTGCGGCCTGTTTGGTTCGGGCGCTGTCAGCGTGTGCGGAGCCAGGGTGGCGGTGGGAGCAACGCTGAACCGCTCGGTGGGGACCTTCCTCCGCGCAGGGGTGTGTGGAAGGAGTGTGACACCCACGCAGGGAATGGCCAGGGCCGGAGGCAGAGATCTGCCGCGCTGCCGGCCGGGCGCCTGTCCCTGGTCGGTGCTGACACTGCCACCAGGTATTTCACTTCTCCAGAGCAGCACCCTCTGCGTCCCAGCGAACGCTGATCACTGTTAGAGTCCATTTTGTGAAATAAGCAGGGATGTAAAAGTTTCCTTCCATGGTGAGTGAACACTTAAGAGAGAAGCTCACGCCCTGGCGACCACCTCGGCCTTTGGGCTGGCACGCCGCTCCGCTCCCAGGGCCGCGGTACCTGACCCCTCTATGGGAATACCGACCCGCTAACCCAAATCTGTCTCCGGCAAGGGAGCCGGGCGTAGGCCTGTGCTTCGGCAGTGACGTGCAGGCCTGCTGGGTCCCGCTTGTTCACCTGCCCTCCCCGGGGACGCAGCCTCCTCCTCCGTGGGGACAGAGGAAGGCAGCTCCCCACCTCTCCGGGGCCAGGGTACCCCCGGCCACGCGCACCCGAGTCCGCTCGACATCACTTGCATGGCTCCTTGCCGCCACAGCGCTCCCAGTGCCAGCTGCCCCCACCAACTGGGATCTGCCCCCACCAACTGGGAGCTGCCCCCACCGACCCAGGGTTGTCCCCACCAACTGGGAGCTGCCCCCACCAACCCAGGGTTGTCCCCACAAACTGGGAGCTGCCCGCACCAACTGGGAGCTGCCCGCACCAACCCAGGGTTGTCCCCACCAACTGGGAGCTGCCCCCACCGACCCAGGGTTGTCCCCACCAACTGGGAGCTGCCCCCACCAACCCAGGGTTGTCCCCACAAACTGGGAGCTGCCCGCACCAACTGGGAGCTGCCCGCACCAACCCAGGGTTGTCCCCACCAACTGGGAGCTGCCCCCACCGACCCAGGGTTGTCCCCACCAACTGGGAGCTGCCCCCACCAACCCAGGGTTGTCCCCACAAACTGGGAGCTGCCCGCACCAACTGGGAGCTGCCCGCACCAACCCAGGGTTGTCCCCACCAACTGGGAGCTGCCCCCACCGACCCAGGGTTGTCCCCACCAACTGGGAGCTGCCCCCACCAACCCAGGGTTGTCCCCACAAACTGGGAGCTGCCCGCACCAACTGGGAGCTGCCCGCACCAACCCAGGGTTGTCCCCACCAACTGGGAGCTGCCCCCACCGACCCAGGGTTGTCCCCACCAACTGGGAGCTGCCCC
>VYZV01003360.1:39780-132442 GCA_013401275.1 Pandion haliaetus | reverse complement strand
GGGGGGCAGCAGCTGCCTGAACCTGGAGATGTTGGGCTCTCTTGACTCCGAAAAGCTGAGATTTGAATAATATTACATGCCACGGAAGCACCTTTTAGAAGCAGCAAAGGCGGTGGTTTGCAGCGTGGGGGCCATCAGATGTGAGAAGGCAGCGACGGCCGTAACACCCCGTCCCTTGGCATTGTGCTGGCTGCTGGCCACCGGTGCTGGGGACACCGCTCCCGTGGGTGTCACTGCCCTGAGACGCGTCCCCGGGGAGTAGCTTGGCCGGCAGAGAGGGGCAGCCATTCCCAAGGGCTTTTTGTTCATCCCCGTGGCAAGGGTCTGGTCGAGCAGCGTATTGGGTTTGTATTTACCACCTTGTGCTCCGTGTCCCCAAACGCAAACGCGAAGCAGTTTGCCAGCGAGGCAGCGTAGCAGCCGTTGTTAGAATAAAGCAAGCTTTGAAAAAACGAAGCAATGCTCTTGCGCTGCGGTTTTGCTGTGACTGAGCTGCTTGTCTGAGGAAATGTCTTAAATTCTTCACTGTGGTGTCAGTGGTGGTATAAAAGCCTTGAAATAATTAATGATTTGCCGTTGCTCACTGCATCAAGCATTTTCCTGAAAAGACAGCAGCGTTTTGTTTCAGATCTCGGTAGTACTACGAGAACGTGGAGATGTGAGAAGATAAATACAAAAATGCCGTTTCTTAGGTTCAGAATGTAGAAACTTTCTTGTGTAAGATTGGAAATAAAGGAAAACGAGCTCTTGACTATGCTCTCGGACAAACCCCACGTTTTCCACATGAAGCACAAAGTTCATTAGGAGACCTGACAGGATCATTAATAACAGGCAGTCAACACAAAGGGGAACCTTGGGTTTTCGCAGCGCTGGCTACTGTGAAGGTTATTTGTTCATTATCTTTTTATCTTCTGAGAGTCCCCAATTGCTTTTGCCGGGAAATAGGTTAGCGGACCGCTGCTTCCGCAGTGGGGGCTCGTCTGAAGTCCTGAGCACAGGCGATGCTTTCTGCACCGGAGGTTGCCCCCTCCTGCCACGAGCACCAGAAACCACGAGGCTTTGTGCCGAGAAGTTTACGCCTGCTCCCAGAGCCTTCCCTTCCGCCCCCGCAGCCTGATCCCGGCGTGCGGTAACGGGGAGCGATGCCGAACCCACTGTCAGAAACGCGGAATAAGGCGGACTTGGGGTCCGAGGCTGCGGGTCTGCGCGGCAGGTTGGGCTCTCTCAGCATCCCCCGGTTTCGCGGTCCAGCACCGGCGAGGCTCCGGCAAAGCCACCGCAGCACTGCCAGTGGGTTGTGGTAGCGGGGAGAAGTCCATCAGCAAAGTCTCTGGGCTGCAGCGGGTGCAGGATCGCACCCCTCCCAGCCTGCGGGTCCCAGGGCTGGGGAGAGCGGTACCGACAGGTTTCTTTGGCCGGTTCGCTGTTGGCTCTATTGAAAAGAATGTTTTTATTTATAGCATTGGAAATGTATTTGCAACAGAAACCTATCATTCTCACTCAGCTAAATCTCAGTAGAGCTGCACGCTGTCAGGGCAGCATCCTTCATTCCCTGCTCAAACATTTACATACATATGGTTTGTGGGCTCGGAAGAAAACTGCCTGAAATGCACAATAAATTTGAAGACAAAGTAGCAGTCAAAGCTGAGAGTTTCTTGGGTTTCGTCTCCTTTTTCCGTTTAATTTTATTGCTAAGTATATAATTTTAAATACAAAGGATACAAAAGGCAGCTGAGGAAAACAGCCACTAAATGTCCACTGAAAAACTAGTGACATACTTACTCTCATTTTTAATGGGAGGAGGAAACACAAGTTGTTATGGAGATCCATTGAAAATATTTTTAGTGCTGCTATTTCTTCGCCAGCTCGAAACGTCTCATTTCTGTTAACTTTTCATACCTGTTTTACGATATTACCTGCTGTGAAACTGCCGGCTATCCCCCTCTTAGGAGCCAGTCTCCTGAAAGAACTACTTTGCTTATCACTTTCCTGTATAAGATATTGAAGACAAATAGATATATGTATATATATATATGTATATGTATGTACACAGACATGCACGCACACACGGTAATGCCACTGTGGAAAGATACGTACAGTAGCATCATGAAAGGAGAGAGTTTCTGCTTCTGTCATGTAAAAATTAGGTAATGCACAGTAGGAGGCTTTTTTTAAGGTGTCTGGGGAATACTAGAAGTGCCTTGAGCAGCCCACTTATTTTTAATTTTTGACTCACTCTTCAGGAGCTCAAAGGGATCGTATATATGGGAATGACGTCTGTGGCCACATTCCAGCAACACCGAGACTTGCATGACGCTTCGGTTTGCCCCGTACAAGACTACAGGCACCGAAAGTGTCTGTGATCCCTCTCTGTCGGTACACCTGGCACGTCTGTTTTCTAGGTGAAACCTTGCAGGTTGGCTTCTCCTGGAAGCCACGTATGAAGGTGGGCAAAGGCTGCGCAGCAAGCCAGACCCTCGCTGAGATGCCGTCAATGGTAGGGGGCAAGGTCCCGATGGAGATGCCGTCGGTCTGTGGAAGCTCCTCCACAGCTCGCGTCAGGGTGGGTGGCACCATGCATGAAGGTGGGTTCCTAAGCAGGGGTAGGGGCACTGGGAATGGCCTCTGCCTGCGCAGCGATGGGTGATTTTGGGTGTCAGCAGAAAGTGGAGTCCTTGGTGGCTTGGGGAGTAGCTACTCGGTAGCCAACGGGCACTTGGTCCCACGTGTTCGAGGATGGTGTGTGCTTATCTTCGTCTCGCGCTATGTGAGGTGGGAGTTTGCCAGTGGGAAAAACCAAACCCCGTGGTACCCTCAGCACTTCAACCTTCCAGGAGACTTGTGGGAATGTCACGTACCCCGTGGCGAGCACAGTTTGTGCAGGACTGATGGGAATCCCGACCCGACACGCCGAGCAGAGCACGCGCGTGCTCCCACCGAAACGGGAGCCGTCCCTCTGCCTCGCGCAGGGCGGCTGTGTCTTCGAGTAGAGGGTGGCATGGTAGAGCAAACCCTCCAAAATCACCACGCTCCTGGTCTCCAAATGGCCGAGGAAGCGTGGCACTACTGTCACTTGGAAGAAATGACAGCACGTTACTGGAGAAGGCTGGCGAACGAGCAGGGATTTGCCATGCAAGAAGAAGTGCTGTGTCTTATTTGCTATCAGTTTTGTCAAGAATAGACAATACCTCGTTAGCGCAGGGGTCAGATGTTGGTGCTGTTGCAGAGAGAAGTGAACGGTGCTTCTGTCATGAGCCACTTGTTTGTGGTCAAAAAACCCAATTATTTGGTGACAGAAAGCTTTGGAGTTGCTTCTGCAAATAAGGTTTCAGGTCAAATTCTTTTCTTTGAAATTTTTCCAGAGTAAATTATCACAGCGGTATGAGAGCAATTCCATATTGATGATCTGGAACTGCCTGCAAGGCTGATGAATCCACAGCGAGTGTCTGCAGAGACTGTGGCTCTTGCATGGCAAGAAGGAGATGGGGAGAGGGTTCTGACGGCTGCAGCGACACTTCGGTTAACGTGTATGCATCCGTGGGCCCGGGTTTGTCCCGCCAGGGCTGGGGGGATGATTTGAAAGGATGGGGCTAAATCCCCTCCTGTGGCAGGATTTGTAGTAGTTATTTATTTCTGGTTGTTGTTCCTGTCAGCCTCTTAGAAGCTTCAGAACTCAGGAAAACTTTACTCTAATTTGTTTCTTCATTGGCCCCCTCTTGTGGATTTCCCCCTTGAATTCCCAACGGAGTTACAGCTGCCGTGGCTCTTGGTGGCTTTCTAAAATCTACCCAGATTTATGTGGCACCTTCTTCATCCCAGGGGACGTTCTTCCTTGTGCTCCCTCGCCTTGTCAGCAGAGCTCTGCCAGCTGCGGCCAGAGCCCAGGAGAAAGGCAAACCCACCGCCTTCGGTCACGACAGTGAGGAATTAATACCTTGAACGTTTTTTGGAGCTTTCACCTAAGCACAGCAACATCTTAGCCAACCCGAATTTTGCACGAGGCGCTGTTAGCTGGTGCAGTCTGGTTCCATTACGTTCCTTACAGAACTGGATAACCAGCTACAGAGCAAACGGCTGGTGGAGGCCGGGCTGAAGGGGAGGTTGCTTTGCTCTGAGCACCAGGACGAAGCAGATGTGGAAGAAATGAGGGGTGAGTTTTCAGTAAGATGTGAAGAAGTGAGAAGACTCCATGCGCACAAGTAAGGATGTCAGAATTAGGGTTTGTATCGTCATCTGCATTTTTGCAGAACCCTAGGGGTATCTTCTGAGCATGAAACGCAAGCCAGGTTTTTCTTTAGAACGTGTCGGTCTGCGAAACCAGCTCCAGAGCCCATGCGCCGATGTGACGGCGTTCCTGCAGGCTGGGCGATGCCCCGAGCCGAACCTCCTGCCGTCACAGCCCTGCCTTCGCAAGGTCCGCAGGGCACGTGCACGGGGGCGAGAGCAGCCTTTCGGAGGATGGAGCAGCGTGGACCAAGGGGCGAGCAGCTCCCTGCGCGAGCCCTGCGGCTGCCGGGGCGTTTTTGCACGGTGAAGAAGAGGAGCATGAAGGGCAGCGTCCCGGGCGCTGCGGGGCAGGGGCGTGCGAGCCGGCCCCGCGTGGAAACGCGTTCGCTGGGACTCACGGACGCCAACGCTTTTTGTTCTTACGCTGCAACAAGCGGGTTGCAATGGCAGAGTGAAGATGCCCGGCTTCACGTGTCACCGCCGGTTCGCTCGAGCCGTGCTCCCTTGGCGTGTAAAATACCGGCGCTTCTAGAAAATAAAAATGTGGGTATTAGTTTAATCTATGTTTAAAATATTTCGCTTGTAGAAAGAAAAAAGAAATTGCAATTTAAATGAAATCTCATTAAATATGTCACCCCAGGGGTGTATTTGTCTGCGTGGTTTGTGTTCAGGGGTGCTGGAGGGTGGTCAGGCAGAAGCGTGGTGGAGCGGGGCAGGAGATGCGCCAGCTCTTCTGCGCGAATCCCGAAGGTCAGCTCCTTCCTCTCCAGAAAAGGAAGTGTTGGAAGCACCTTTCTTTCCAGATTTCTGCGCCCGTCTGTGCCGGCAGCGGGGTCGGGGCAGCGGTCGCCCCGGTGGGTCGGGAGATGGTTCTTCTCCTCTGTCATCCCCGTGGGGTGTTGCTGTTCAGGGGCCGGTGCGTCCATGAAATCGCTGCCTATAAACCATCCCCGGGCTGGCGGGCACGTGCCTACCTGACCATCTTAAATGAAAAAGTACTTTTAAGCTTCACGCTCAAATTCTACGTGTCTCCCACCGCTGCCACCCCCCACCTCCTATTCAAACAAGCCTGTCTTTTATTTTGTATATTTTGGGACATTGACACAAGGAGTTCTTGCAGTTGAAGGTAGCTATTAAATATGCATTACGGTGTTTTCGTTTCTGGACAGAAGAGTAACTGCTGCCTTTTGCATGCAGTAGCGTTTGGAAAGGAGAGGAAGAGTGGTGAGGTCTGAAGTCGCTGCAGCCTTGTCCCTCGGGTACGTGGTCGGTGGGTGGATATGTGACAGTCGCATGCAGTCTTTCTCTCCCGTTGCTCTGTGGCACAGATTTTGTGATGATCTGATTTTCCAGGAATTTACCGGGTGAGATGTACCAGGATGTGGTTGTTTCTAAGGTGACCTGTGGGATTTGGGGCTGGCCGGGCAGTTTTCCTGCGCACGGCGCAGAGGTTGTTGTGTCTGTTGTGTAATTACAGCCAAGACTGAAATGAGTAGCTGCAAAAAATGCCTGGTCCTTAGAGTCTGATTCTTTTCTGAAAAGGGCCGGTGCAGAGGGAAGTGGTGTGAGATGTGCTCCAGACTGCCGGTGGCGAACGGCTCTTCTTCCTAAGCAAAACCAGTATTTTTGTAACTGCCGGTGGACTGATCTGGCATGGTCCTGGGGAGCAGCTGGGCGCTTTGTTCCTCCTGCATCGTCGTTTTAGACGCAGACCGTACTTTGCCCTTCATTACACTTTGGCAATTACCGTCCGTGTAGATTACCTTTGCTGGTACCCACTGTCTTCATTTGCAAAAGCAACTTGGCAGCTGAATTTTCGTGAGGAATGTAGTTTATTCTACGCACACGCACAAAATGCAAGATGCTGTCGTGCTTCCTCTGGCTTGTTATCTGCAGGGGACAGCAAGGGTAAAATACAGTAAAACCTTATTTTACTCAATAAAGCCAGCAGCTGTCTCTCCAGATACGCATCAGGAGCTGTGCTACTGAGCAAGATGGTGCCATTTTTACATAATCAGTCGGTAGAGCAGAGCTGTATTTTAAGCCATGGGATCTTTTGGCTGCTCTGAGGATCAACTTTGTGCTTCCATTAGTGGACAATCCTAGTTGTCCGTATGGAAACTGGGAGGGCTTGTTCTCGCAGCTTGTTCAGTCTTCGGTCCTGACCAGGAAAGTTGATGTAAGTGGAAAGTGCTCTTCTGTGGACAAGGGAACAGACTGAAAAACCTGTCCGGGTTTGTAGGATGTACTTCACATTGTGAAATTGCAAAGGTTAGGAAATCCGTCCCGAAGAGGCGCAAGCGTTGCAGGGCTCAGAGCCACGGGCCGGCTGCACCATAATAATTTGAACATAATAATTTTAACATATTTGCTTTAGATTTTTGAGCTCCCTCTGCTCCCGGCCAGGTTGTGGTCCCGCCGGAGCTGAGCATATGCTGAGACCCGTTTTCTTTCCCTGGGAGAGCCAGTTTTCTGCATTGAGCATCTCACTGGAAATTCAAGGTTCGCACATGTTTTAATCTTTCATATCGGGCAGTAAAGAACATAAGCACTGAACTCCTGAGCATGGAGGAAAATCATAGGCCAATTCGGGATGCTGTGGGAAGGAGTGAAGTAAGGTGGGTCAATACTCGCCAGGTGCTGGTGTCTCACCAGGTAGACAAGGCATTTTTATAAATGGTAATTAACAAAAGCTTTGTGGCGTTGTGCTTTGTGAGGCCAGAGAGACCTGTTTTGGGTTTGTCAGCTAGTTAATGTTTGATGTCAAAATTTGATCAATGCTGCAGCTGGAAATAGAATATTTTGACTGCATAATGTCTGTTACCAAAGCCTTTAATTATAGTGGCATATCTGTCATATTGATGAGGTTTTTCTATTTTTCAGAGGGTTTATAGAAGGGCTGTTTCAGATTGTATTGGCTTTTAGCTTGGCACATAAGCTGGGATCCCAAAGGAATGCATCTAGCTGCCTATAGGAAATTTTTCTTTAATAAAAAAATTACAATAATTGATTAAGTCATTCTGGACCTAGAGAGAGACTTTAGGAATATGTAGATTAGGTTGTTTATAGCGATTGTAACTATACATTATCTATATACTTAACTCATAGAATGGACAGTATATTGGGACTGGATAAAAAGCCGGAATCCAATATAGTTATGTTTGAAAAATAGATAATAAACATGCTGAGCAAGTACTTTTCATGAATCGATTTAATTCTCATTAGCGCTGCACTATATAGCATGCTGACTAATATTTCTGGCTCACAAACAACAATGGCTTTCCAAAGGAAATGTGTAATGAGAACAGAACGTCTTTGGGATCTGAAAACCTGGAGCTCCTGGGGCCATTGGAAGTGGAGAAGAGAAAATGCAAGGGCAAGAGAAAACGCAGCAGCCGAGAAGAGGGCTGGGGCTGGAGACGACGGTGAGACAGGATCAGGGCAAAAGGGGCGCGATGGATGTTGGGAGCATCCCCCGCCGTGCCAGGCTGTCCTCCTCCATCCCAACGGGGACCGCCACGACCCCCGCGCCATTGGGACTGCTGTCCCAGCCAAGCCTCGCCTCCTGCCCTTGCAGTGATACTGTGGGACCTCCCTCCGAAGGTAACTCTCTTGGACCAAGCTCCTGCCTAAATCTCAGCGTTCCTGGACTGTTCCTCAAAATTAAGGTTCTTCTCCTGATCCAGAATGGACTTCCTGTGTCTTCTGGTCCAGGTCCGTGTTACTACTGTCCTTCCTTTCTTCCACTTGCATTTATTGCCCATGTGTTCACCGTTTTGCGTCATTCTCATTTGCACGTTGGTATAAAACCCCAAAACCTGCAGGGAATGATTCCCCAGCCTGTCACCGCTTCTTGGAAGCAACTCCTTAAGCCCACGGACGAGGCTTTAACCAGTTGTGACTTCTGCTTTCCGATGACAGATTTCTTCATCTGGGCCTTTGGAATAAAGCAGAGGGTCTGCGAGGCAGCTGCCTTTTGAGGGGATTAGCGGTGGCTGGCAGCCTGCGTTCCGCCTTGCCTCGCTTCCCTGGGCGTGAGTGGGAGTTGCATGTCTCCTTAGCAGTGCCTTGGTATTGGTTGGGTACCGTGTCCCCCAGCTTAACATCGGGGTTTTGTTCTAGATATAAATAAGGTGCCAGTACAAAATTAATCCCAACATAGTGCACCTTAAATAACGGTGACAGTGATTTCTCTCTGCCCTTATGGGATGCTTCCCACTGTCAGCGTTAACACATTGGCCCTTTGGCAAAGTCCCCCAGAATTAAATAAAACCGCAACTAACAGGGCTTGGAGGAAAGCAAGAAGGTCGAGGCTTTCCTTACTAACCCCCAGCAGCACCGAGCGGAGAGCGTTCCTATTTCTATAGGGCTTTTTAATTAACACGTGGCATTTTGTTAGGAGGATGTCATTGAGTGTAATGGGGAGCAATGTCTGAGGCGTTTTAGGCTGGTTTGGTTTTGAACTTCTGCCGGCGGCGTGTAATCCTCAGTCAGCTCTGCTGGGCTTTTCCAAAGAGATGTGGTTTTCGGACACGGTTAATCTCTGCATCCGTGAGCTGATGCTGATGAGCCATGTCACGTCCTGCCGGTGTCCTGGGGCTGCCGGGGAGGGAGACGCACTCGGGGGGCGGCAGCGCGGCCGCTGCACCCCGGGTTCGGCAGGGTGCTGCTCTGGGTCCTCCACGGCTCCTCCCCGCACCGCAGCCTCCCTCAGCAGCAAAACTGGGCTAACGGCTCGTCCTTGTTCCGTCCAAGTTTCTCCGAGGACATGTTGGTGAGAGGCGGGGCGCGGGGAGTGCGTGAAGAGGGACATGGCGTTTGCCTGGCACGGTGCTCGCGTTCCTGGACTTGCCAGGGCCAGCGCCGTGGGCAGGGAGGGTGATTTCGCTGTGCAGGCTTGATGTTGCTTTGCACTGCAGGGCTGCAAGCGAAGGAAAAGCAGAGCAACCTGCAGCGGAGCTTTTGGCTTGTCCCAGCGCAGGGCACGTCCCGACCCTTTGTGTCTCGCACCAGGCGAGGAGGCTGAAGCCTTCGGCTCCCGTCGTGCCCACCCGCAGCCCCACGGCCCTTTGCAGGGTGCGGGTCCCTCCAGCAGCCGGGGTTGAGCAGAGGCGGCCGGTGCTGTGGTCACAGCTCCTCCTCCGTAACCAACCCGAGACCTGCAACCCCCAGAAATACGGTCCTGAGCCCGGAACATAACCGCAGTATTTTTGAGGAGGAGGTGATCCATTCTTGGGGACAAAGAAGTACGAAACCCAGCAGCGGCCAGCAGGTCTCCCGTAAGGGATAACTGCGAGGGGGACGGCAGTGCCGAAGCACCGCTGGCGTTGGTGATGGCGCAGGGACGAGCAGGAGACGGCTCCAGCCTGGGGCAGGGCTTGTCCCCCGGGAGCCTCACCGCGGGAAGGCTTATCACGGCGGAGCTGCAACTCAATTACCGTTCCTGCATCGCTGGGCGAAGAGGGAGTGGACGCGGGTTTTGCCAGGGGAGTGCATTAGTAACGGAGAGCGTAAGCAATCCAACCTCGTGCGCTCAAGACAGACATTTCAAAATCCCTCTGGCTCTCTGCTCACGCCCTGGAAGCGAACAGGGAGAAGATGTGTTCTCTGAGCCCGATCTGCTGTGTTATTATTTCCCAATGAGCCTGGGAAGCACGGAAGGCACCGTGCCTCGAGCAGGGACAGGCGTCTAGGGCCAGCTGCCCACAGCGGCCAGGGGCTGCTGCATCCCAACAGACCCGGTGCCCATCCCAGGCACAGGGCGGCTGGGAGAACCGATGCTGGGAGCTGGCAGCAGGGGTTAGCCCCCGGTGGGGGCTTCGGTGGGGGGCCGGGAGAGCCCGGGTGGGGAGGGCGTGCTGGGAAGACGGGAGGCTGCTGGGTGGCAGCTGGTGGCCCTGGTCTTCTGCAGCCCTCTGCAGTGTCCTTCGTGTGAAGTTGTCACTGGCAGGTTAAATGGTTCCCTGAGACCGGGAGAGATTTTGGGTGCCTCACCCTGCCTGGGCTGGGGACGTAGGCAGCAGCCCCTGCCAGGCCACCGTCTTCCTTCCATGCCTTTTTTCTGTTACAGCTAACTGAGCTCTCCTTGGCTTAAATTCTGAGTCAAAACTTGGAGTCCCCAGGATGGATGTGAATGCTGTAGCCCAGGTCTAGAAAATGAATGGGCTGCTCTTCCCGATGCTCAGGTGCAGTGGCCAAAAAGCTTCCCCAAGTGCAAGGGTGCTGGTGTTTCCCTCACCAGTGCTGGACCTCACACTGAAATGATGGGCTGTTCTTTTAACAAATCCTCTTAACACAAGGTTTCCCATTCCCTCTCTTTTTTTGTCTGCTTATTCCTCACCCCTGCAGAGAAGTGCCGTCTTCAGCAGGCACGGCCTCGGGGCCGGCCCCGGGGGCTTGCCAGAGGTGTTGGCAGTGGCTCCGTGGTCCTGGTGCCTGTAGGATAAATGTGAGGATTAGGAGGCGAGTCGAGCAGGGCTGCAGTTTTATACCCTGTGCAGTTTCCATGAGACGGGGATAAGGGTAAAAAGCAGCCCAGAATGGCTTCAACATTGGCTTCTGCATGGGACTTGGGAAACCGTAAATCAGCCTGAAAGGAGTGACTGCACGCTGACCCCCACAGACAACTGCCTAATTGTTTTATTTTGCTTTGTTCCACGGATCTCTATGGAGAGAGGGAAAAGGCAACACCGCGGTGCGGCTGGCGGGGCCGGGAATTGCCATGGGAACAGAGGAACAGGGCCGATGCTGAGCAGGGGACACCACCATCGCCTGGGAGATGCCCTCGTCCCCGCTGCTGCTTCGGAGACACGGTGCTGGAGCTTCACGTCCAGCCCCTGGAAGTGATAACGAGGAGCCGTAACCCACTGGTGTTAGTCAGGATCCAGCCTTGTCCCAACTGCTGGGCTGTGGGGACTCCTCCATGGGCCCGTGCCACCGTGGCCCTCGGCACTGGTCGGGTCCTCGGCACCGGCGATGGAGGGAGGAGGGGGCTGAGCTCCTCCGTGGACCTCAGCCCAGACGGATGCCCTGGGATGGCCACATCTGGTGCAGGGTATTAGGACCGCTGGTGAATGGGATCTCATCCCTCCTTTTTGTTCCTTATTTATTTCATCTGTAAAACCTGCAGTTTCATCTCAATGGGACACTTAGTTCATGGAAACCGAAGCGTGGAGCTGCCGCCTGCACGTGAGAAGCGTCCCTGCCTATGGCAGGGGGTTCCCGGGGCGGGTTAAGAGCTCTGCTCCTGTGGGCTGATAGTTGTGGTGCTGGCTGGTGTAGGGAAGCGCTGAAGGTAGACACAGACTCCGATGAACCTTGCCCCATGAGCTTCTGGAAAAGGTCACCTGGGTTTAAAGCACCATTTAGGCAAGTAAGTTGTGCTACAATAGCATTTCTTTAATGCAGTCAGATTAACCAGTGCCGCAGATAAACATCTCCTTAAATTAGTTGCTACTTGAAAAGCTTCCTTGTCCTGGCGTGGTTGGGCTTTTAAAACGCTGTCACCAGACCAGCAGAGGCAATTCTGCTTTGAGACTGCAAAGCCCCGCGGTGCCGAAGGCTGCACTGCCTGTCCCGGGTGCTGTGCCGGGGCCGCGGGACCGCTCTCTGAACGGCAGAGACTGCCGGGTGGACGGGAGTGCAGCACTAGAGGTAAAAACCACCCGGGGGGGGGGCACATCTGGGTGTGTTTGACATTAGTCCCTTGCAGGACATGTCTCAGAGAGCAGCGGGACCTCTTCTGGTGGTGGTGCACAGGGTGAGCGTCCCGGCGCGGCATCTTGGCGAAGGCCACCTTCGGAAACGCGGCTGATGAGCAGTGTCCGTAAGGCAAGTGGGGAAGGATCCAGCTCGTGTTACAACAGCAAACGAAGCAGGCAAAAGTAAACATGGGAGTAAGTAAATAAATAAGCCCCTTTGCACTTGCTTTTGGAATAAACACGCAGCTCTAAACCGGTAACTGCCTTGGTGCCGGGAGAGCTTCGTGATGCGATGCACGCTTTGCTCTGCCGTCTCGCTGAGTTGGAACGTGCTGGTGGTAGGTTCAGGGGCGGTGGGCAGGAGAGCAGATCAGCTACCGTCTGGGTACCGCAGTGCGTGGTTTTTCTGTGGAGCCGGTTTTGAATTGTGGCCACCTGTCAGTTACTATCAGTCGTTTTTATAAATTCTGTCATGCCTGCCTCACTGAAATGGTCTCCTACTCCATACTGCGTGGTGGGGTTCTGCAGGCGGTGCAAGCAGCTGCCAGTGCGGCTTCTTCCTTTTCTTTATGCTCTTCTAACAGTATCCACGCTTGGATGTTTTGTGTGCCACAATAACAAATAAAATGCACATGTGAATGATTCTCTTGAATTGGTTAAATTAGGGAAGGGGGAAGGGAAGTTCGTGATTGCACTGGTGCATCCAAGGGCTGAAGGGGAGCAGGGGTGTTTGCAGTGTTCCCTTGCTCTGCAGCGTTGCGTGTAACGATTGCGTCTTCCTTACCACCTCCCTGCCGGTTCCCCACGTGCCTTGGCAGGTACCTCGCTGCCAGCCAAAGCAAGGTGACTCTTTGCTTGGAGGCAGGCACCGAGCTGCTTTTTTCTGGGTACGTAGGTACTAGTGACGCTGCCATATGTTGTGGGCAGGCAGTTGCGCACGCATTATATAAGGGCTGATGATTTAAAAGGCTGTCTTATTTCTGGTCACAGCTTTCCAAGTGCTGGCTCTGCTGCCTGGTGGCATTCTTGGGGCTGGTGTAGTTGGCTGGTTTGCATACCAGTGGCTACAATCTATTTCTTTTAGCATCCTCTGATGACTGTAGAGGGTCCCGTTCTCTTTGGCCAGTCTCTCATGCACACAGACCTTGGCAGGATGGGCTGTGACATGACATACTGCGTGGCAAGGGTTGTTTTGGCAAAACCAGATGTCCCTCTGATCGTACCTGGGTAAAAGCTGCCGGGCAGGGGTGGGTGGACATATATTCCTTCGCCTGGCAGCAGGCTGGGGCCAAACGCCCCACCTCTGCGGGACCTGAGCAAGGAGGGGCACAGGGACCGATGCTCTGTGCTTGCTGGAGTACGGGATTTGCAAATCCTGCGCCTGTTGGACGCTCCAGTGTGCCCATTCCAAAGGGATGAGTTTCTCTTTGGCGCTGGCCAGAATCGTTCCAAATCGTTCCTGATGACTGTAGCAGCTTGTCTGTAAATAACAGGATTGTTTAAGATCTGTGATCTTCCTGGGCAAACCTGTGCTGGTGCACCCCGTGCCGTGTGCTGGTAGCATTGGCATGTTGATGTTGCTGAAGGAGCTGTGCAGTTCCTTTCCCGGTATTTTCTCAGTGGCCGGGTAAAGGAAATATGGTGCCATTTTGCTGTTGTATTCTTCCAAGTGAGCAAGCTGGCATGAAATAACACTTAAACAGAGCAAGCATGAAGAGGGTGAGTGCTTATGGCATGCTGTCTTTTAGGTGTGTTTGGGAAAATAAAATCATCTGGTAAACTACGGAAGCCGAAAGAGACTATTTTGAATGCACGTGATTCTTCTGTAAGTGGTACAGTTATCCTGGCCTTTATTTAGAGTGTCAGACACGGTGGTAGCACCAGGGTAAAAATATGGTAGTTTTGCCTGGATGGCATCCACTGCCGAGGGAAGGGCTGAGAGGGCCAGTGGAGCTTGGTACAAGGTTAGCAAGAGATTCACTCAAGCCCTTAAAATATTTATGGCGTTGTGATCCATACACATTTTAAGCATATTTGACATCATCCCACACCGCTCTTGTATCTGTCATTGCTTATGGAGAGAGTCCAGAGAGCATCACTGTACGACTGGTAGGAGGTAGCTGCAGGTAGCCATGCATTGCGTGTATATTTTTATAGCCGAGATTTAGAAAGGAGTCATAAAGTCTGTTCCTAGAGAGCTCTTTATAGTGCGAGGCGGGGCTTTGCACAGCACTTGCAAAGGTGACTGACTGCTCGTGCAGTGGATAGGATTGGGATGCAGGATGTGTGCCGGCGCTGGCCGGGCGAGGAGGGATTTGGCTGTGGGGCTCATCCCTCCTTGCACACCCAGCCACCCCCCACGCTGCCCCCGGCTCTCCATCACCTGCGGGGAAGTGAAGCAGCCTGAGGAGGAGAAGATGTGTCTCAGACGCTTCTTCAAAGGCACCTCACCGTTCGGTGCGTTCCCGAAACGCCTTGCCCTGCCCAGGGGTGCTGGAGGGTCTGTCACAGCGACTGTGAGCACCGGCGCGTCGGAGCCTCGTGGGCTGTCGCGTCGCAGCAGCCGGGTTTGGGGAAGCGGTGCAGCTCTCGGCACAGCTGGGAGGATTTGGGGTTCCTTTGAACCTATCAAAGCCCAACTAAACGGGACGGATCGTCTCTTCGGCTAGGCGATTTGTCTGCACAGCTGCAAGGCAACACTCCTCCCTCCATCCTCCCTCCCTCCCTTCCTCCATCCTCCCTCGCTGGTTTTCGGTCGTGTTCTGCACAGCCGAGAGAGCAGCTGCCTCCTGCTCCTGTGGTGGGGAAACGCTGCCGGGGCTGGGACACGCGGTGCTGGTTTGGTGGGATGTGCTGGGCATCGTGCAGGCATTGGGCTGCGGGTTCCCCCACGGCAGTGCCGGGGCACGGAGGGGGACGGCACCAGTGCCTGCACGTGGTCTGTGGGGCCACACTGAGTGCTGGTTCCTTGGAAATTGGGCTAAGGTTATTGTGCAGGAGATTTAAAAAATCATCAGAACTGGAAATGTTAATGCCTCCTTCCTCTCTGCCATGGCACAGGGGTGCATTTTTGAATTTAAAAACTGCCTGGACTTTTCTTCTCTTATGGTAAAACATTTTTTTTAAAGGATAGCCCAGAGAAAGCCCTCCTATGCCAGATTCCATCAGACATACTCCAGCATCTTCCCTTTTCCTCTGCGCTGTATGTCCTCCATCGCTCTCCTCGCTTCTGCCCCTTCCATCACGCCTGAAGCTGCTGCCTGCTGTTCAGCAGCTTTGGTCTTGGGATTCGTCTGCTGAGCTGATCTGGGGTGGAGGAGGAGGGCACAGCTGGATGGCTCCACGGAGTGAAACCTCTCCTGAAGCCGCTTCAGCCGGTGGAGCAGCGACGGGAGGGACAGAGTGGCCAGTGCACACGGCAGAGCTGCGGCTTGGTCCCTATCGAGTCTGCAGCTGCGGGCACGGTGGCCTTTCCGCCGGGTGCTCAGTGTTTTTAGGAAGCTCCTGCAAGGCTCTGAGGTGGGGCCGAGGACCTGCTGAAGGATGGGAGGACATGGGCTGGGTGACAGCGATTCCCAGGGGTGGCTGGTGGCTGCTGGGGCTGCCTCAGCCGGAATTTATCTCGCAACCTGGGATGATGTGCTGGGAGGCCATTTTATTGTGTCCACAGCGTAGGTTTACCTCCATGGAGCGTGTTACGTGGTGCCATCTGTCTGCTGAAAACCAAGGCTCGGGAGCAGGAGTGCCACCGCTCTGAGCTGTATCAGTGCGGCGAAAGCCTCGGTGCTCCACAGGGATATGCATGCTGTGGGTGGGTGAATAAGTAATGCTCCGCTTGGAGCTGCGGGAGAGAAGGTGGCATGAGACCATTACCTGTTCCCATGGTCTGGGGAGGAGAACGGGGAATTCTTGGCAGGGACTGGGGAGGTTGGCTGTTTCCAGCCAGGGACACCGTTATTTGCATGTGCATTGGCCCTTTCTTTTACCCTTTTCTCCCTTGGAGGCTGAAATCTCCAAGCGTTTCACCTCCTGGGCTTTCTCTTGACCCAGAAATATTTCTGCCTGCCTGCAGTTGTCCGTGGTGACCACGGGCTGCTGTGCGCCAGGGCTGAGGAGCACAGCGAGAGGTTTTTGTGCTCGTGACAGTCTCCATGGGAATTGGGCAATAGGGCTTTTTCTTTTTTGGGAAGTTCATCCCCATGGCCCCTTCCTGGGCAGCGGGGAGGCCTGGGCAGCCTCGTCTGCCCCATCGGGGTCTGCAGTGGGCAGCGGGGTGGCCACCAGGGCTGCCAGCACGTTCAGCTCGTGTGCATGTCCCCAGGCTGGTGCAGGATGACACCCTGGTGTTCGTCATTGAGAGGATGTCTGTAACAGGCAACAGGAGGAGCAGCAGCAGGACGATGTTCAAAAGGGTCTCCTCAGACACGGTGGGGAATCCCAGAGACCTGAGCAGCATCTTTGGGATATTTGTCATTTTGAATGTCCGGTCAAGCATCTTCCTTTTCTTGTGTCCTGGGGTCATCCTCCATCCTCATCTCCTTGGACGTGTGGCCGTTTGTCTCTGTGTTTTGGTGGCTGCCAGGAAGGCAAGAGTGGAGCATTTCCGTCCCCAGGTCTTGAGGACACCCACGATCTCTGCATGGATCCCTGCAGGAGTCGGGGTGGCTCCAGTGGGATAGGTGACTCCAGGGTGCTGTCACTGCAGACAGGGGAGACGTGGCTCCGTGGCAGCCCTGGAAGGGAGGTGCGACACCCATCCAGGGTGGCCCTGGGACCACGAAGGGGTTGCTGTAACCAATCCACGCGTGAAGACGTGGCAGAAGAGCCAGAGGCAGAGCAGTACATCCCCAGCCCAGGCATATCCACCAGCCGGGGAACTGGGGCAGGACGCATGAGATGACGGTCAGCAGCAGTGGACCCTGCACCACACCTGCTGGTGGTGCTCTGAAGGGACAGGAACTTATTTTCTAGCCAAAAAAAAAAAAAGTCAATTTGACCAAACCAGTTGCCTTACTGCTTGAGGGATAATTCTTGTCAATCTGCCACTTTTTACTCTGGTGTGCTAAAAATAGTGCATTATTTCCAGGCAGTAATTGCACATCCTGTAGTCATAATGAGCTCGTAAGGTAATTACTTTTCGGTGGGAAAGAGCTGACGATAGGGTGTGTTTGGCTGACAAAGAGAGGGTTCTCAAGAAGCCTAACAGATTCTGTGCTCACGTTAAAGGGCAGAGGTCCCACAGCAGGTGTGAAGCATCCGTGGGGAGATAAGACGAGGTGGCACATCGGCCCTTCCCTGATTTCTCCGCGGCTGTTGGGGGAGCGACGGCCTCCATCCCACATCACCCTAGCCTGCGCCGCTTTTAAGCGAAATCCTGGAATAAGCGGTAGCATCGTTGCCGTGCTTGTTATCGACAGTACATGAAAGGTGAATGTCATCTGGGGAGGTGACAGGATTCAGCTTCCCATCTATAAAAGAATATTTTAATGTATTTAATTTCTTCAAACCGGTATTTAAAAGTGCTTTTCCATAGCTAAGGGTTATCTTAATGGGAATTACGATATAGATTGAGAAAGTGCGACATGCCACCCACTCTATCAAGGTTTGCCCTACAAGAGGTTGCCCTAAAAGCCACCACTCCCCCTGTGCATCCTCTGAAGCCTCTCTCCACCATCAGCTCTCGGTGCCCGGGGGCTGCTGGAGGGGCAGGGAAGGGATGGACCCGCCTTTCCCCTGCTGATGGTTTGCTCTCCCTGGGTCAATAAATAATCTCTTGTCGTACTGCTTTGCCTCCCAGCTTTGTAAATCAATTTACCGTGTAGTAGAGTATCTAGTGCTTGCATGAAATAGGTAAATTACATCTACCGCTGTTACATCTTTGTAACTAGTTTGATAACATATTAGGAATATAAACCATTTAGAACGTTTTTGTCTGAATCAATTTTCCTTTTGTAAGGCAGAGGTGCTGATCTTACAGTACAATGCGTTTCCCAAGCCTGTGTAATCCCGTGGCCTTTCTTTATCGCAGTCTCCAAGGTATTTCCACAATTACAGCTAGATTTATGTATCTGCAGTTTCGTTCCCACATGGCAATGCTGGGATATAACCTCTCCAGCTTTGGGTTTCTACAGCCGCCCCAGGTGTGTGAGCGCATTGCTACAAGGGGAAAAGCTTGTAAAGCCATAACTCGTGTTTTATGGAGACAGGATTTCCTCATATTTCTGGTTTTTCTGAGCATGGCTATAGCCAGTAAAGTGCTGGTACAAACCCCCCTCCGCCCTCCTGCCAGCACCGGTGAGGTCAGTGGCTGTGGGTTAAAGCTTTCTATCAGACATCAGAGAATCTGAACAGGAGGACGATTTGGGAACGCGCTCCTTCACGTGGCACCTCGTGCTCCGCCTGTGTTTCTGCCCTGGGCTGGCACGAGCAATGAGATTTCGAAGTCCTGGACTGTCAGCGTTGCATATTATTTTGCACAACCTTTTTGAAAATAAAAGCCCATATTAGAAACCGGGCTTAATAGCCACGTCGCAACCGTTGTTCTTCAGGAAGAAGCTGTCAGAGAGGATTGAGCGCGGTTTGCTTGACGTGCCTTTGCTGGCTGCGCGGCTCCGAGGACAAAAGCCGGCTGCTTATGCAATCCCTGCGGAGGGGGGGAAGGACCCCAGCCCTTCCCTCGCCGCCCTCTGAAGCGGCTCCCGATGCAGTCGGCGGAATGACGGGTGCTGTAGGACGGACTGACGGCCGGCGCTGATGAGCAAGAGCAGCGGTGACGGGCGGTGTTTAATGAGATCCTCCGGCCAGGAGGCTGGGACATGGCTGGACGCCTTTGCCCGGCTCGACCTGCGGATGCCCCCCAGTCTGCCCACCCCCAGTTCGTGGGGTCTGCTGCAGCCTGGCAGGCGTGGGGCTGGAGGGGCAGGGGCCCAAACCCACGGCGGGAGTATACATTGCTGTGGTTGTGAGAGAATTAGCTGCGGTGTCTTCGTGCAATTAGAGCAACCCCTTTGCAATAGAAATACCATCTCTTTAATAAAGCCAGGGCGATCCGTTGCTTGCAGATAACAACTCCAGCATGGTGTCAACATAAGCAAAGCGTTAACAGTAATCGTGGTCCTCGCTGTTAGAAGGATGTGGCAGTGACATATATGTATTTCGGAGCATGAGGTTACAGGCCGAGGCATGAAATCTTAATCTTTTAATTGGTTAACACCGTGTTTCATCACCTTGGCTGGTGCAGGACGTTCACTGTAATTAATAGTAATGAACACATCTGCGGTGGGTAGCTCTTCATCCTGTGGAGTTTCGTTCCTTTATTACTGTTTTTTTGTAGACCAGACCCCAGAAAGCACGACCTGCCTGTTTCTGTGTTGCGGAAGGGGTGAGCCAGGGGTGCTGGTGACACTCCTGGGCTCGGTGTCCCGGTGCGGAGCCGGGGCTGGGGGAACCGCCAGGAAATTTCCTCCCGCCTTCCTGGGGGGAGCATCTGTGCCATCGGCAGGGCAGAGCGGAGCTCCCCATCACCCGGCTGTCGCTCGCCGGGAGCAGGAGCTCGCTCAGGCCGTCAGCGCTGGCCGAGAGCCCCTGCCCGTCCTGGGGAGGGCAGGACCTGGTGCCCAGGTTAGGAAATTACAACCAGGGGCTGCTCTACGAGGGTGATTGCTTTTCCCCCTCCCACCTTATGGGAAGTGGCTTTCTGCTGGCTTGCTTGACACCAAGCCCGAGGCATTTTGCTCCCGGTATTTGGTGTGCTGAGCACTGCTGGGACCAGAGAGGTCTCCGGAGCTGTGGGTGGCCTCGAGCCGCCCCATGCCCCCCAGCCTCGCCACCGCCTCTGGGTCTGCGCAGGGAAGCAACTCCTCTTGGCCGTGTCGTGTTCCCGTGCCGGGCACGGTCTCTGGGCTGCCGGGGCAAGGCAGACGCTGCAGCGTTTTTAGGCTGTTTGAGTGCAAAATGCTTCTGGTGGCGTGAAGTTTGTTAAGTGGAGTAGTAGAGGTGGCCGGGCGATCACAGTTCCATTACCGGTGGTGATTCAAATGTGATTTATATGATGTTGCAAAACGAAGCTGAATGTTGCAAAGCAGCTGAGGATGGATAAGATGATGAGTTTTATTATCCTATTCTTTTGCACTTCAGTTGTCATTTTGTGGTAAAACGCTCGAGCCTCTGCCTGGAGGGAGCAAACCATCCCACCTAGAAATGAGCAGTCTCTGAGTATCTGGCAAGCGCATGGCAACCTGTCTTTTTGAGAGCGGAGTTACACAGGATGGACTGCTACACCTCTGAGCACTTGCCATCAGCATGAGTTGGCATGCATGGGAGGTGCGTGTTGTCATCCAAGCTTCGAGGGCCGATTTGAGGGCTCTTGATGCTGGGTGGATACCACGCTGGCAGAAGGACGCCCTTCGGCAATTCCTGACCGATGGGGTTTTGACTTGGACTGGGCTGGGATAAGGTGGCCTGAAAAGCTGAGAATGTTCATGTTCATTACAAAAACCCTCGCTCTTCCTCCACGTCCCATGATCAGCTTCCCCCTGAAGCCCTGCTCTTTCCAGGCTGCTCCCCTCCCCTAAATGTCCCCCGGTTGCGTGGGCAATGTCCGCATCCCTGCCAGGCACGGCCTGGCTGCTCCCAGTCTGCCCTTTGCCCCATGCTAAGCTGGGACCACTGGGAAGGACAGACAACTGCTTGTTTCCTTGGTGGGTTCCCCCTGTCCTCCGCTACCTTTTGTTTGCATTTGCAATCTCTGTGATGCTGTGAAGGTCGTGTTTTTGTCCATGACTGGCTAAGCAAAGGTGCCCCTGGGCATGCTGAAGAGTCTGCCTTGGCATCCTGCTAAAATCTGGGGGTGTTTCTGAAGATGGTTTAGATATGTGCATTTCACAGCGGCTTTGAATTAAACCTCCCAACAGTCCGGAGCTTCTATTTCCTTTGCTAAACTCCAGGAACTTTGAGCGATAGATAGGGAGCAGTGGATCTTGGAGATAGCAAGCGGTTTGAAAATGTGTTTCTGTATCAGGCCTGATACAAAGACTTGCTTGCAGCCAAAGGCGCTGCCTTGATTGCAAGGGGAGATCACAATTCTTGTAACTGCCAGCCAAAGCTTGCCTTTCTCTCCCTCTCTCCCCCCCCGCTGCGTATTTCTGACACGCGATCAGCACTGACCGTGCAGCCACCTTAATTTTCTAGCAGCTCAGAATGACAGGATTGTACTCCTCTATCTATTTACCCATCTATTTCTGCAGAGTAAGGACCTAATTGAGCGAATAATGTACGAGCTGACAGCTCTGAAAAGCCATTGCGCAGCACTTCTTTGTATTTTGGGGAAAGCTTTTTATTCTGAGCCATTTGCGGTGTGCCCACGCAGGGCGCTCAGTCACTGATGGATGGCCCCGGTCCGTGCTCGGGGTGAGCATGGGTCACGCGTCCCGCCGGGGACCCCCGGGGGTCTCCAGTGCCCGATGGGGGCAGGGGGGAGTTACTGCACACTGCTTTGTACCGTGGGGACAGGATCCCGGAGGAAGTCTGCTTTGGCCCCAGGGATCGCAGCATCAATGCCTGGCACGTTCAGACCAAGCCCAGGGAACATCTCTGGTACAAACATCCCTGTTCCCCTCGGAAGGGGGAGATCGGAGCCGGGAGCTCGCTGCATCAGAGCGCTTCCTCGGTGGGATCTTGGCTCGGCACTGGTGCCCCGGAGAGATGCTGAGCGAAGCCCAGTCCTTAGCAAACCGTTGTAAACCCGCTTTCGCCGAGTGCTGAGCCCAGAGGAGCGGTTCCTCTTGTAACTTGGTTTGGTTTTTGCTGCGCAAACATCAGCTCTTGAAGCTGGAAAAGTGAAACCTCCAACCAGAAACCCCCCTGTGTAGCTAAGTGAAATATGATTGCATTGTCTAATCAGGCAAGTGACTGACACAATTTGCAAAGTCCTTGAGGGTTTTTAAAGGTCAGTAATGTGCAATACGTAACCAGCCCAGCGCGAGTCACGCGTGCTAAGCCAGCCTTTGCTGAAGTCTGCTTGGTTTCTGCTTTGCCTTTCCTGCTTCTCCATAAAAAAGCAACAGCTGAGGATGGATCTGTATCTTCAAGACAAAACTGAGGTGGTCTCTCTGCTCCGTGAGGTTATGAGGAGAATCTGGGCAGACGGGATTTGAAATAAGACCCACGGCGGACTGAGTACAGGCATGCTGAAAACACAGACCGTGCGCTGCACAGTGTGATTCTGGGCCATTTAAATGAGCAGCTGACAGGTGATGGAGAGGACGGCATTTCCCACGTTACACCGTGGGCTGTGGATGATGTGCCTCAGCAGCAGCTCTGTTTTGCACACACACGAATACTGAGCTGTGGCACCAGACCAGGCTCTAGCCACGAAGGTCTCGCCCTCGTTTCCCCTTATTACAGCAGAACTCCTCTGAAGCCCCCCGGCGCGTTGCCGGAGGAAGGGCTGCAGGCAGGGTGCTGCCCAGTTCCCACGCGCGGGCAGGGGATGGCAGCTGGGAGCGCGATGGGAATGTCGGATGGTGCCCGCCTGCCTTCCCCTCCAGAGCAGCGTCGGCACGAGGGATCGTCACTGCGGGGGTAGAAACTGCCCAGATTTAGATACATTCTATGAAATGAAGCAGCTTGAGCAGCCCTTGCACACATAGACTTGACTCAGGCTTCCTAAACACGTTCTCCAGTTTTCAACGGTGTTGGGGATGAGGGATGTTGCGGACGCAGCCCTGCCTGGGAGTGCTGGCAGGTCCTTTGCTGTTCTGTTTCCACCCTTATTTTTGTGCCGCAGCAGAGCAGCTTTAAAGCAGACTCTCGTGTCTGCAGGTAGCTGCTTCATGCGTCTTTGTGAGTTAGAGACAGATATTGATGAAAATGGCAACGGTGAGGCCGTGCCCGCGGGGTGCAGTGGCAGCAGCGACAGCAGCAGCCCCAGGCACAGGACGTGCGGTGCCTTTCTTGTAACCCAGGGTCTGTGCGGGATGGACGGACGGACGAACGCGGGGCGGCTGCCGGCCATCCTCACCTGCCGAGCTCTGCTGGGAATCTTACTGGAAGCTGGGAGCTCCATGCGGGATTCAGGAGCGAGGCTCCCGCGCCTGGAGCTGCCGAGGAGGTAGGACTGGTGAACTGGTAGGTAGGACTCAGCAGTGCTGTGTGTGTGAAGGCAGCAGCTGCCTGCAAGACCAGGATTTAAATACTCTGTAGTAAAGCAGCATTTGTGACTCTCGCAGGAGAAGGCGTGCGCAGGAACTGCGCTCGGTCTGCCCAGGAAAGGGTGAGGTGCACATACATCATTTTTATGGGCTGCACTTTCCCCAATGCAAGTATAATACAAAATCACTTCTGCCTCTTCATCTACTACCAGCATGCGGTTTGTGTTTATTTGTGCAGGCACACACAGGTATTGTAGCGGTTGTGTTGTGAGAAAGCACGGCTCGTCTCAGGCAGCAGAGTCAGGGTGCTGGTGCTCTCTGCACGACGTCTTTTCTCCTGCTGATGAATTAGGGACCCCTGTGTCCTCGTGACTTTAATTCTTCTCACATTACTCCAGGGTAACTTGGTTTGAGTTGGTGGAATTGCTCCGCCAACTATTTCCCCGAGTGAGGTCCCTGCATCTGCCGTGGGTGAATTGGGGCACGCTGCCTTTGTCTCCGTGGGCAGCAGTGAAATGGCCCTCTCGACTCCCCCTTTCCCAGCTATTTAAGCCTAAATTCTTTCAGTGGGTGGGAAGTGCATCCATGCTGCAACGCACCTCCTTCTTCATAGGACCACACATAGCAGTGCTTGGTTGCATTTTTTTACTGCTGTTGTCACCAATAGCATCTCATTTTGAAGAACTGCAACTCCCAGGAATTGTCTGATATTGGAGTTTCCAAAAAAACCCCAAAACCCCACCAAATGCAGCGTCTGTGCGGTGTCCACCGTAGCTGTGGGGCTGGGAGCCGGGGGTGGCCGCCCCTCGCATGGGGCCTGGGTTCAGGTCAGGGGCCGAAGGAGGGAAGGTGCCATCTCCAGCAGCATCTCCAGGTGGACCGGGCAGCGTCTGCGGGGTGAGCTCCTCTCTGACAGCAGTGGGCTTATAAAGGGATGGACACTGAGGAGGAGCCAGGAGCTGCGGGGACCAAAGGCTGTTTTTCCGAGCGCTGTGTCGGGGCTGGGATGGCCCGTGGGGTGTGGGTGCGTCGGCTGGCCCCTCTCTGAAGTCAGGGAGGAGGAACCTTCTTACCTTTACTTCTCTGTCCCATATGTGTGTGCCTGTAAGTGCACGCTGGTCTGAGACCCTTCAGTGGTTCTTGTAGCGCAAATAATGCATCAGAGATAGACAATGTAATCAGAATGTTTATTCTTGATCAAATTAGTGCAACTTGCATTGATTTCTCTAACCTGTGTGAGTGTTCCTTAGGTGTATTTTCATTTTATTTCCCACAGGTTTCACAAAACATTGCTTCCCTTCAGCAGGGACACTCTCTAATCATATGTGAAACCTGGTCTGATGTGAGTAAGTGGATCAGACAGGCAGAACCTTTTTTGTATTAAACTGGAGTTGCAGAGTCTTGTGCGCACACTGTGCTGGATAAGTGTTATCTGCAGACATGATACCTTGGCTTTGCACCCTCTCGGGATACACGGCTGCACTTCTGAAACAGCACAGCTCAGTCACTTTCTGAAAATTACAAGGTTGAACTGTAGGGAGAGCTTCCCTCGTTTTGCTTTGTTGTGGCCATAAAAGCAAAATGCATGCCTTTGTCCCGTCTGGGTTTCTGTTCCAATCTGATCACGCTGTTTTAAGTGCAACTGATTTGGGTCGCTTTTTTTAAGGGCCTGTCCAAGGCCGTTAAGCCCAGGACTTGCCCTGTCATAGTGCTGACACGTCTCAGGAGGTCCCCGTGGGGCTGCAGCCAGTCTTTGCTGAGTGGGAAGCACTGGGCGAGCCAGCTGAGCCATCGCTTTCTGTCCGACAGACGATGGTGGAAGCGCTGGACGCGCTCTCCCTCCCTGGATCACCTGCGTGTCGCCGCGCTGCCTGGGGCTCTCAACCCGCCAGCGCCGGCGGGTCTGCTTCTTTAGCGTAAAGGTCACAACAAACTGCTCTTCGTTAAGACAGAAGATAAACTCGTGATAGAGAGCCGGGGTGAGGAGGGGCAGAGAACAGCCCCTGCGATGGGTCTCAGAGGCGTTGCTCTGTGCAAGCGTCAGGGAAAAGGCGATGAGCAGGAGCAAAGCCCAGGGTGTTTCCGCCATCAGTCTCTTGCAGCAGGAATTGCTGCCAAGGAGGAGGAGATGGACCACGCTCCGTGTGTGCCGGTGGGCAGGGTGAGACGCCGCAGGCTAGAGATGCAGCGAGGGAGGCATAGGTTAGAGATGTGGGGAAGATGGATGGTGGGCAGGGGTTGCCAGGGATGCGCCCAGGACCGGTGGGCTTCAGCAGGGCTCAGGGTGGGCAGGAGGACACCCTCCCCCCCAGGTGGGACCCCTCCCAGGCCGGTGGGACAGAGCGTGCTGCCTCGCTCAGCTCCGCGTCCCCGTGGCTGGGTCTGCCCCATCCCTCTGGCAGGCGTGTGTGGGGTGGGAGGAGAGTCGGGCAGCAGGACCCCCCTGTACGGGGTCCCCAGCGCTGCTGAGCCCTGCAGGAAAGCCCGTGGGAAGTGGGAGCAATGATCCTTTCTGGCTCTGTGCCCACCTGGAGAGCTCTTCGCGCGCATCTGTGCAGGGGAAGGTAGTTTCACTCCTCTGTCCTTCCAGTAGATAAACAAAGGTGAAATAAAACAACGTTTGATTTGGAATTTCATGTGGTATCTTTGCACCTGCAGAATCCACCGTGAAGACAAACCCAGCTCTGTTCTGGTGGCAGATGTCTGCCCCGGCCATCAGGGCTTCCAACTCAGCCTCCCTTGGCCCCTTTGCTGTGGGTGAGCCAGCAGAGCTGGGGGCACCGGCGAGGACACCAGTCCCGGCTTTGCTGGCAAACCTTTAGTGGCAGCTTTATGGGAACAAAGCCTTGACTGACGCAAACAACAGCAGCAACCCAACCAAGTTATCTCCACCTCTGCTGTTTGGTCTGTAACTACCCTTCAAGGTCCCAGCAGTGCTGATGCTGGGAGGGGATGGCTGCAGGTCCTGGTAACGCTTGTTCCTGCAGGCTCGGTGGTATCTCTAAGGTTTAAAGCTCCGGGCAAAGCATTTTCAGGAGCTCCTAGAGGGTAAAAGGCTGTCAGCCTGGATAATTATTAGAACAGCAAAGAGGGGGAGGAGAAATGAGAGTGAGAAGGAAGACCAAGAGAGAGAAGGAGATTGCTGCAATTTGTGCAGCCCTTGGGACGGTGCCTGAGAGCCGTATCTTCAGATCTGATTGAGCTCAAACAAAAAGTCCTCCCCATCTCTCAAGGCGTCTGAGCGTGGTGAAATGTCGGAGCATCTCATGGTCCGGCGGGTTGGCAGCGGTTCTGCCTCCCGCCTCCCGTCTCCGCAGGGTCACTGGCACGACCGGCTGCTGGCAGGGAGATGCTGGGCTGCTCTGGGGAGGCTCACGAAGAGCGATTCGCCCGGGATGCACCCAGCAGTTGGGTGCTCTGAGCCAGGGGCTCCCCTTGCCCCCAGAGCGGTGCTGCTGCCCTCCCTGCCTGCTGCCCTCCCTGCCTGCTGCCCTCCCTGCCTGCTGCCGGGCTCTTGCCTGCACCCGGCCAAGGTCACGGCTGCCTCGCCAGGGGAGCGAGGGTTTTGCTGTGGGTCAGAGGAGCTCCTTGCCTGCTCGTGCATTAAATACTCTCCGCTTCCACCGGAGAAATGCTCCGGGGTCTGGCGATACGTTAGGGATGTGGGAAGGCTCGCAAACGGCAAGACCCCATGCTTCTGTGCTGCCTTCTCCTGCTCTGTGGGGCAGCTTTTCTCACCCACTCGGTGCCATGTACGGAAAAGCTAGTGCCCATAACCAGGTGCCAAGACTATGAATTTGCTTTTCTTATACTTTATTGAGGAAAGCATCACGTTTTCCCCATTTTAGTAATCTGTGCTATAGATGGGGGGCTGGTAACCTGCACCCCACTGAAAGGCATGGGACTGGCTGGGCATCTTCCCGCACCCCTGGGATGGACACGAGGGTCCCCTGGCACGGGGTCTCTTACTGCCGCAGGCATGTTTGAAGCTTTCGCCCGGGGTCCAGGAGACCCGTTGCTGCAGGGAATGCTCCTTCTCTGGTTTGCTTCTGAGGGACAGCATAAAAATAGGATTTTTACACTGCAGTAGGGTTTGGTGCTCTCCATCACCAGCAGCACCTCAGATCATTAAGCCTGAAATAATTTTAATTGGATCCAGAATCCACAAGACATTTTTTGTGCCGTTGTGGAGCTGGACTAGTTTCTCCAATATCATGGCAACCAGCTGAGCACAGGAGAGGAGAGAGTCCCTGCTTGGCTTTGGAGTGCCTTTGGGTCATGAGTTACTGGGTCTACTTCCAGTACCAGCCTGGGTGTAAGGACTGAGAGGGAAATATGTTGTTTCCTTTGGAGTGGATAAGCACCACTTGAAAAGCTCTAAATTGCTGTATAAGTTCTTGAAGTGAAATCTCTGGCTTATTGAGACCCTGTTCACGCAGGACAAAGATGCGTATCTGTGGGGGAGACATCCCTGCAGCTCTGCTGGGATGCTTTAGGTATGTGCAGAAAAGAGAAAATTTCAATTAATCATTTTGCGTGTCCCAATTAAAAATGAGGCATTTGTCTTTGCAAATGAATGGCAGATCAGTAATCCTCACCCACACAGACAGGCTTTTTTGGTTAATGTGTCTTTAGAGCGCGTGGACTCCTTAAAATTAATTAGGCATTAATCAAACAGCGATGACTCGGTGCACTGACTGCACAGAAAGGTGGGGTAAAAAGTAAACATTAAAAATTCCATTTAAATAGACTGGCCTAGGAACATTTGCAGCCGGGTGTGCTGCAATTCTTGCTCCTGTGTCCCCTGTCTAGGGAGAGCCGGGTGCCCAGAAAGCCCCCCCGGTATTGCAGCTGCATGCGGCCTTCGGTTCAGGATTTGGTGGCTCCTTGAGTCTGATCATCACAACAAAATTCCCATTTTGTGCTTCCAGTTTAACGGCAGGACTGCGGTTGCAAATGCTGGTGCGTGTCTGCTGGCTGCCCTCGTGGCACGGGCATCGAGCACCCGTGTGTGGGCAGCGGGAGACAGCCGGGCGGCTGCCCGGGGAGGGGATTTATCACTTTTCTGAAGTGCCTGTGACAAATGCTGAGGTTTGAATGGGAGTCAGCTCTTGTTCAGGTGTCTGCATCCCTGCTGATAAGCAGTGAGGGGAATTAAAAGCCGAAATTACATTGAGAGCCCCTATCTTATTTTCCCTGTCGCCTTGCGAATCAACAGGGTATAAACCAAGCACAAAACGTTAGTGCTGATTCAGTAGTGCCGGGCAGCGATGGCTCTACCAGAGCGCAGGGCTTGGTGCAACTTGGGCATATTTAGTGAAATACAGTTGCAAATACATTGATCTGGGAATGTCAAGATGATACTTCTTGTTGTGCTAAACTGCAGCTCGTGGAGCACCTGATGGGAAACCTGTCACAGCGAAGGCTGCTGCTATCGGCGCAGCTCCGACCCGGGCACCTGGGAGGGTGCTGCAGCTCGTTAGCGGGGTTAAAGTGGGACGGGGGGATTCTTCTGGTCAAGGTCGTGACTGGGCTGTAAATGGTTTGCTTCCCAGCACAGGAGCAACCAGGGGATGTTTTAAAATGTACACCGAAAAGTCCCAGAGAGTGTCAGAGATTTAACTGTATTTGAGGAGGACTCCGGTGTACAAAAAGCACTCGGAATTTGCACGGTGGTCCTCTGTCTTGTTGCAATCAGGCGGTATTCATCTAGTGACATAACACAAACACAGGGAAGGGTATGGCCGAAGCCCCAGGAAGGTTAAAACCTCAGGTGCTCCGGAGTGCGTGCGGGCTGGTGAGCTGCCGCGCAGAGTGGGAGTGAAGAGCGATTGCAGGGAGTGGGATGAAGCGGGGGGGTTGTGGGGAAAAGGGGCTGAAGGCAAGCTCGGGCAGGGCAGGCTGGCAGGGAGAGCGGCCTGGGAGCTGGCGGGCAGAGCGGCCAGGGACACGGTACCGTGCCACGCAGGGTGCCGGCGCTGGCCCCAGCCCTGCCCTTGGCCTCCGTCCCTCTCGGCGGCCGTCTGGCGAGCGGCTTTCGAGGAAACGCCGCCGCACCTGCGCTCGCCTGCCCGACCTGCCGGCACTGCTGCCACCTCCGAGACCGCGGCAAGCCCCGGACCACGGGCGAGGGATGCCCATCGCGGTGGAGGAAGGGAACGCGGAGGACGGCGGACAAATGTGCGGAGGGAAACCAGTGCCGTTCGTCACCGCGAGCCCCTGCACCCACGGACCTCATCCACCCCTTGCAGGGAATTGGCACCGGTCAGCTCACTCGAGGGCGGCCGTGCCGGCACAGAGCGGTCCTGAGTCGGGGTACCCTGGGCTCCGGGCAGAGGCCGGAGGGCTCTGGCTGTGGGCCTCTGTCCTCCAGCCCGGGTGGGCGTTGGGTAACCTCTGATCACCTGGCACTAAAACTGAGGACGACATTGCACGCAGGTTTTACACCTAGTTTTGTTGCTGACGTTCGTTATTTTCTTGCCCCGACGGACGCCAGTGATGTCGTTGGGTCACTCTCAGTTTGAATGTTTAACGAGATGCTTAAATATTTAATTGTGTGTTGCATGCTGTGAGCGTGCGTGTCGGAGATGTCACACCGCTGGTACGATGCTACACGAATGCAGAGTTTATTCTGCTCCAGCAAAAAAGGCGGCAGTGGGGCTGCCTGCAGGCAGGTGTCTGCCGGGGGGAGCACGCGTCCCGGAGGGTGCACGGGCTCCCGGTGCTCTCCCAGCCGTGAGTCCTGGGCAGAGCTTGCCCGCCGGAGCCAGGCTTCTCCTCTGCAGGAACACGGACGCGAGGCCGTTTCCCGGGGTCAAGTCCCTCTCCTCTGCCGAGCCCCCTCCACGTTGGAGCCCCTCGGGGGTGGCTGTGTTGGCATCATCCTTCCTGCTGCAGCAATGGGGATTCCTGATGCTTCTGGCTGGCAGCCTCCGTTCAAGCCAATTCCTCCCCAGATAAAAGCTGAGCTAGACCCCTCTCCAGCGCAGGCAGAGCCGGTGCCGCTGGCTGCACACCCAGCCCTTTTCTTCCCATTTTGGAAGCAAACCTGGACCCCCAGTTTCCCTTCCCTGTACTATTTCACTGTGCTGCCCTTGTTTGCAAAGCCCCTTTTTATTCTCTTTCCTGACTTCTGCATAAGCACCCCTTTACTGCTGTGCCTTAAATGCGGGTTCGTGCCACCCTCCCGGGGGGGGTCCTGCCTGTGCCCTGGCCCCCGCGGCGGGATGAGGTCCTGGCTCGGAGCGGGGATGATCAGCCAAGCGCTCTCTGCAGCTGAACTTGAGCAGAGACAAGCTTGTCGCTCCAGCACCTCTCTGCTCCAGGCCATCTGCAACTTTCTGGACTGTGGTAGCTTTTTTGTCCTCTTTTTGGGTTCAACTGCCAGCCCAGCTGCAGTCACAGCTCCTGCAGCAAAACAAAGCACAAATGACGCTGGAGCTGTAAGAGCGGTTTGAACGAACCCGAGCATCCACCCCCCCCAGCTTGTTCTCTCACGGTTCCTCATTACGCAACCCAGAAACTCCAGTCCTATTTTGGTTCATAATTATTAGTTTGATCCAGTAAGAGTCTCGGTGTGGGTTTCCGAGGTAGGTTTGGTCGGCCCTCACGTGCCCCGGGAGAATCGCAGGAGCACTGGTGCACGCACACGTACTCGTGCACGCGCAGCTCTGCCCTGTCTCAGCCGTGTCACCCCCGAGCCCCTCTTGGGTACTGGGGCCGTGGGGCTGCCACCTTTGCAGGAATCAAGCAGAAGTTCCTTGTGAGGTCCCTCCCTGGCCTGTACCTACGGGTTTTAGGTAAATATTGCTGCTGGGAGCGGTGGCTGTTGGGTTCTCCGGGGGAAGACCAAGGCAGTCCTTGATGTATGAGCTGCCCTGAGGTTAATTAGCTGTTGCAGACCAGCAGCGTGTTCTTGCGTCTGCCGCGAGCATGGTGATTTTGAAGTGCTGCTATTGCACAGGCATCCAGGCTTTTTAATATCGTGTTTTCTGTTAAAAGAAGCTCCAAAACGCACTGTCAGAGAGATGCATTTTGATGGGTACTGGAGGTGATGCACCTTTGCTCTTTGTTTTCCATTTGCATCACTTGCCGACGCCACCGTCTCCCCTGGAACAGGCAGAGCTGGTTAGTTCATTGTGGCAACGATCAGCGTAACCCCTACTGACAGGAGACGCTCCTCCTCCCCGGTTACAGAAATATCCCAGTGGAGGAGCAGCACTGGTTTCCATGTTGGGGCTCCCCAGGTTGGGTGGGAAGGTGGGGAGCTGCGGCCGCGCTGGCACAGCCGTGCCCTTGGCTCCGTCTCACTGGGTCGCCGGTGCGGTGGCCTTGGTGGCTTTGGGCGTTTGGTTCCCCTCTGCCTTTGCTCGGAGGAGGAGGTGGGCGTTTGAAGCGATGCCTTCCGCGGAGAGCCCGTGGGCTGTGGCTGGGCTGCGCGAGGCTCGTGCAGGGCTCACGTAGATCAGCGAGAGCGCAGGCATGGCTTCCCGATGTTTGCTGTTGGTTTTCAGGCAGCAGCTGCTGCGGCGTCTGGGCTGGCTGCTCCGAGCGGCTGAGCGCACGGTGACACCCACGGAGCGGCAGGCAGGCAGCAGCCGGCACGGGCAGGTGCACCATTTTCATTACCTACCTGTTGTGAAAATACGTCCTTAGCAATTGCAGCGGAGCGGAGCGGCCGTGCTGCGCCGAGGCAGGTCTCACCTGGGCTTTCGTCCTCTCCTGCCCTGTCCTCGGCAGCGTCGGGCTGGGGGTTTCCAGCACTATCGCAATACAGATGTCAGTGCTGAAGACAGCCGGTAAGTGCCTGACACGTCTCCCGGCAGTTGGGAACCTTATCTTCTGCAGGGGGTTGTTTCTGTGTATTCTGTTCCTGGGGATGAAGGTAGTAAGTTTGTGGAGGGAAGAAATTAAACATTCCCTGGGTTTGCGTTCTGGATCGTTTCCCATCGCCCACAGGATGCTGGATGTGAGCAGACTGCCGAATCAGCCTGCCAAGCAGCGGTGCCAACCTCGAGGCCATGTCGTGCTGTTGAAAGCCTAAATCAGACCGGCAAATCTCTTCAGCTACTTTATTTTTCTGGAATTAGAAATCAAAATCTTTTTTAGTAAATACTAACACTTAAAAAAGTAATTCCCAAGGCTGGGATCCTCCGTTGCAAGTTCCATTCAGTGCCAATGCTCTCAGCTAGCAGCTCTTACAAAGCTGTTATCTCCATTATAAATCATTACACAACCCTAATTCTCATGCTGCAAATGGCTTCATTATGAAAACATGACATCAAAGTAGACCCAGAAACAATCAAGTTTCTGTTCAGAATCCGAGATGCTTGGGGCAGATCAAAAGTTCGGCCTCGCAAACTGCTCCAGAGAGCAGGTTGGGCTGGATCTGGGAGGATGAAAAGCGGCTCCCTCCCCCTGCAGCCTCACAAAAAGTTGTCGTTTGTCCTGAATTTGTAGGGGGATAAACGTGCAAAACCTTTCATGACTCAGTAGGCACGCTGAATTAACTTGAAGTGAATGTGAATAGTGTGTGAAATAAATGAACAAGGAGTCCCTGTATCTGCTGCCTGGACAGTGGGAAGTAACTGGTCCAGCAGAGTGGGATGCTGAGGCGGGATGCTGGAGCGGGAGGAGTGCTCCCTACGCATCTGCCCTGCCCCGTATCCCTCCCTCTAGCTGACCAGAGGATTCTTCCAAGCCCAGAGACTTTTACAGTGTTTTGAGATGTCGAACCCTTGCAGGGTCCTACCATGCTGGAGTGACGGGGGATGAGGATTTTGCTGGGCGGCCCCAGGTCTCTCCCCACTTTGGCTCGCGACATCTCTCTGTGCTTCAGGGCAGCGTGGGGGCTGTGGGACGAAGGACGATGCCCCGCGCTCATCTTGCATCATCCTGCTTTAATGAACTTCTTTGCCAGTCCACGGCACGGACTAATTTGGTTCCTGTATCAAAGAGAATGAAGTTGTGGCTCATGACCCTGATGGTCTGTTTAGCTGACGGGGACGTTGCTGTGTCTCTGCAGAGGTAACCGCGTTATCTGTGCAGAGCCCATTTAGCCCTAATGGGAAGTAATGGCAGTGTAGCTTCCCATTAGAGCTAATGGGCATCACCGGAGTGACTTGCCCAGCGCGGTGAAGCCGTGCCGTGCCACGCCACGCCGTGCTGCGGGAGCCAGGGCGGCACAACAGGGACCTGCCGTGGGCAGGCAGGGGCTGATCCCCCCCTGCGAGGGGGACGAAGAAGAGACACAGTCTCCCTGCCGCGGGGGAACTGGGATGCAGGTCCTAAAGCTCCTTTTCAGACTGGAGAGCGGGGCTGAACCAGATACTGCAGAAATGGGTCTGGGCCATCAAATGCACACAGTGAGATCCAGGGTTAAGGCACAATAAATCTAGGATTTTCTAAGCAGCTTTTAATTTTGGAGGATCCATGAAAGAAGAGCAAAGACCACAGATCCTGCCAGGTCTTTAATCTTCACAACAGCTGTCAGCGCATCAGCTGCTGAATTAACCTTTGTTTCCTGGTTTTCCCTGAGCAGCCCATTTGCTTCCCGGCGCTGTGGGCTGCGGAGCTCCTGGTCCGACTGGTGAGCCGGCCGCCACGTCGTGCCCTCCACAACAGCACCGCGTTTCCATCGGTTAGATGGAAGTAGAGTTACTTGTACTCAGGTGGAGATGCATCGCAAGCCCAAAAATACAGCTACCTGCTCTCTTTTCCTCCACTTTTCAGAATTTCTGATTAAGCAGGAGCCCAATCCAGGTCAGACTTTGTTGGTTTTAGCAAAATCGCTTCCCTCTGCCAGATTTGGATGAGGCTGAGATTTTTGGAGTACGTGATGGATCCAACATAAGTACTAATGATTTGATGTGTGTTACTAGCAGGTCTCCATCATTTCTTCTCTTCCTCAATGTGACATAGTGAAGAAGAAAGAGGAATTAGTGAGGGAGCTGAGCCTAACTGTAGAATGTTAGAAAAGAGAAGTAAATGGCACAAGCGGAGGCAGCTCTTACGTGACCGATGACTCAGGCTCCCGCTAACCTTGGCAGCTGAGCAGGGCAGCCCTGGTGCGAGGGCGAGCGGCCAGCGAACAATGCCCACGATGTGCGCAGCACAAAGGAGCTTTTCTTCACCCAAAGCATGCGTGGCCACTTGCTCCAGCTCCTCTTTCGTCCCGCAGACAATGGCAGGAAAACTTTTATTTGCGCTGGAGTTCCCCTCGGTTGCTCTCGTCGTCTCCCAGGGAGGGACTGCGCAGTCTTGGCTCAGCTCAGACCTGGGGGTTTTGTAACCTTCTTAAAAATATACCCTTGCCAAGGAACAGCTGGTGGCAGCTGGTGACTTTCCACACGAGTCGGTCAGTTTGTCTCTTGGGCACCCAGGTCGTGCCATGGCCCCTGGTGTGAGCCGGGGCAGAGCGAGTCCTCGTCCTGCACGGCACCGTGCAGCCCCCAGCGCTGCTCCCGGAGACCCCGGGGGCTCAGCCCCCAAACACGCCTTGCAGGTGGTGACGTGGTCAGCTCGTGCCCCTTTCTGTCCTGTGCTAACATAGAAAGAAAACCCACGGGTTTGCCCCGTTACGGGTGCTGTGGCAGCACCTCCTGTGCCTGGAGCTGGGAGTGGGGCTCCAGCCTGTCCCCCAAAACCCCGCGGGGGTCCCTGACCCACCCTGCTCCAGAGCCCACAGGTCTGTGCGATCTCACCCGCGGAAGCAATACAGCAAGAGTGTCATTTTAGGTCCATATACCACGCAAACTGTACGAACGTGCGGCAGGTACGTGTGAAGCAGCTGGGAGCTGGAGGCACAGCGTCGGCGGGCAGGAGCCGGCCCTCCCGAAGGGCCGTCGTGGGAGAGCTGATGGAAAATCTTCCCGATGGGGCAAAGGGCTCAGCTTCCCATTTTTCTGACTTTGGCTTTGGATGGTAATAGCAGGAACAACATCAGTGCTATGATGACAATAATGATGGTAATGAACGAAAACACTTTTTCATCTTTAAACCTATTGCTTTTGTCTCGCTGAGTGCTCTGCAGACATGGGCTGGTTAATCCTCCTGCCCCCGCCGAGCTTACCAGAGAAGCACGGGTAGCTGGGCCGTGGTATTCGATGCCCTACAGGCTGATGCTGCTGCTTTTCATGTTTGGTCATTCTACTCAGGAGCTTAGTCAATGCAGTCAATTTGACAGTCTCCATCTTTATAGTTTATTTCATGTTTTTGAAAGATTTATTTGAATAAATTGCCAGATGAAATACTGCTTTCAACTTGTTGACCTGCTGCGGTGTTGTAGCCTTCCAGCGGTGCTATCGGGGAAAATTCAAGTCTTAGAAGTTTGCCTGGTATAAATGAGTTGCCTTGTAGGTGCTTTGATGCAAAACTGCATTAAGCAGAAAGCGGGGGTTAGTGACTGCGTTGGTTTAAAATGAAAAGAAAACTTTTCCGTACGTTTGAATGGCCGAGTTGTTTTCCACGGTCAGCTTGGGCTAGTCATGGAGCGGAAAGCTGGCAATGCCGCGGAGGGATAACGGTTCATGGCAAATGCTGAATGCAAAACCAAACCTGGTCCTCAGTTGCTGTAGCTGGCAAAAGTCGTACAGAAACATGGTGACTGCTGGGATGGAGGTCTGCTCAGAATATGAGTACGTATGTGAGATGAAATACATCTTAAAGACATTTTTAGGTGCTATTTCTCCGGAGCCTTCCCGAGGGCGATGGTTTCAGATTCCACACCAGCCACCTCCTGCCAGAGCAGGGCGAGGTGAGCAAATTTAAGCGGAGCTTGCCCTCTGAGCTGCTCCTTGGTAAGCCTGCAGATCTTTTTGGTCCCGAGAGCAGCCAGTGGCCACTCTTGGTGATGGCACGTGGTGCTGGGGCTCTGCCAAGCTCCGCTCCGAGCTGGCCACCGGCTGGGGAGCACCAAGCATGGGCCAGCACAGGGCACTCGTGGGATGCTCGAGTTGTGCAAGGCTGCAGGACAAACCGTTGGCACTTGTCCACGGCTCTGCTGTGGCACGGAGAGGATTTCCATGCTGGTGGGTCCTGGGCTATTGGCACGGGGTCAGACAGGGCGGCTCTGCCCCAGGCAGGGGTGGTAAATCCCGGGTCTTTGGGAGCAGCCAGGCTGCACGGAGGTAATGTCGCTGCAAAGCTGGGCTTGGCAGCGCCTGCCGCCAGAAGGTTTGCTGAGCTGATCCCTCTTCCTCAGTGCTGCGACGACTGCCGGGACTTAAACTAACAAGGGGCGAAAGCATCTCCAGCTCAGCGCAGGGGCTCAGCAGCGCTGAGCTCGAGGTGCTTGTGTCCCGTTTTACCCTCCCTCTCATCCAAGCCCTGAGGCTGGGAAGGTGCTGGGAACAGTGGGTCCGGGAGGAAAACTGATAACCCCATCCAGCAAACCAGCTTCCCTTCTCCAGCCACATCTGGGCAACGTTCAGCAATTCAGGGTGACATTTATACTCCTGCTCAAAAACTGAAAAGCCAATGGTCTGATGATGTTCATCCAACAAAATTACTCCTCGAAACAGTGTGCTAACTAAAATAAATCGCATTCAATGGTAGCACGAGTGTTTCTTTTATGCAGACGTGTTCAGTGCTCCTAAGTGCTGGTGAATATGTGCCTTTGCCCTGCGTGGGATTGTCTGGGCTCTCAGGAGATGGTCACATTGGAGGTCCCTGATTTCAAGGCAGATTTCAGCGAGGGTGGCTGGTGTATCACTGCTGTGATGCAAAAGGGATAGGGGATTGCATTCATTGGAGGCAAACCTTACTGGAACCAGCCAGGATTTCTTTCTATACAGGAAATGATTTAACAGCACAGGAATAGTTATTGCTGTATTTGTAAGTAGGAAGGTAATTCCAAGCTTTGCTCACGTGGTTATGGCGTTATCCTTGAGGCGTGCTAGGTAGCTTTGTGTGCACAGCCAAACCCCGTTGTTCGTCATCATCATCATCCACCTGAGCTGATCCTTGCCAAAACTGCTGGAGTGTGCAGCTCCCGAGCGCCAGGCAGTGCCACCCCTGGGCTGCTCCAGTGCGGTTCGACTGGCAAATACCAGAGGAGGCTCTGGGAACCAGCCGAAGGTTTGCTGGGAAGTGCAACTGCCGCAGCGTGCACCAACCTCTTGATGTGCTGTGCCCAAGCAAAAGTGCACGGCAGGGCGCAGCTGAACGCGGGGAAAACATCGTGCTTCTGACCTGCAGCGGGGTGAGGAGCCTCGCCGCTGCTCGCCCTCCTGCGCTGCCGGTGGCTCCCGTGAAAGGGAAAGCTCTGGGAGCATTCGGAACAAAGTGGCACAAAATGGGGCGTAATATGTTGTTTGTAACTGTCCTGGTATTAATAGTTAATCAGTCTGCTCTGTATTTCAAAGCGTGTGGGCATGGGAGGGAATTGCCAGCGAAGCAAACCACTTAACTTGGAGTTGCGTTTCTGGCGTTCAGCCTCTGAGGAAACGCTCTCCAGGAAAACCTGGAGAGCTCATTACAGAGACAATAAAGGCCCATGATAAATAGGATGCGACCGTTATTAACACGCGGTCCCTAGAAACTGGTCTAAAAAACTCGGCTCTTGGACAATAAAACCGTGTCCTTGATTTGTGTGGTAGCGTGTTCCCTCCCGTTGCCATGGCTACGGCATCCTCCAGCGATGCTCCCAGCTGCTGCCTCCGAGCCTGCTCACGTTAACGCTTTCTCAGATCTGTGTCTTCTCGGGCTGGGGCATTTGCATTTTTAACCACCAGGAATGCCTTCACAGGATCCGTGGCATTTGCATCCACTTCACAAAGCATTCCCATTTATTCCTGCCTCCTTTCCCAAATACTGTGGTTAATGTCAGCGGAATACCCTTCCTTAAAGCAAAGCTCGTGTTGGCGTTGCGTGCCACCGCCCCGCTGGGTGAGGAGGGCTGCCTCCAGAGGGAAAATTTACAGTGAACTGGATCGTTTGCCTTCGTTTAAAAATCTGTCTGGAAGTCGGTGGTGCGGAGCGGCTTGGGTACCAGAAGGCCCCTGCAGCAGAGGCGAGGGTGGCTCCGGCACTGGTTGCAGGGTCCGGGCGCGTGCCCCCGTCCCACCAGCCTCCCCCCTCGGCTCCCGTGCGAGGCTCCCGCACCCTCGGCCCCACGCTCAGTCCCCATCCCGCCGCATCCTTCCTCCACACCCGTCTTGTGCTTCCTTTACACAGAAGCCACGCGTGCCCTGTGCCAGCGGTGGTCACGCTGGGAGTTCCTTCAGAGGCGCGGTGCAAATCAGGATATTTAGAAGGATGGGTGACCTGCGGGGAGGTATCCGGCACGTGTACGTACGCCGTGCCAGTGGAGCATCGCCGTGGCACGCGTCCCTGCCGCCTCGCCCGCCGGCGGCTCGGCACCTGGATCCGTGCTGCCTCGCCTCGGGCTGCGGGTGTGAGCGGCAGCGTGGAGGCGGCGGGCAGCCGGGGACATTGCTGGAGCCTGCATTCGGAGCAGCGCTAGTCTTCATCTGGGGATCGAGTCACGAGCTGCGGGATCCACCACTGCCCGGGGCAGTTTATTCCTCTATTTAATCACCCTTATTTTTAAAAACTGCGTCCTGTTTCTAATTCAAATTCAGCTACTTCCAGCTCCCAGAGGCTGGTTCTTGTGCTGCTTTTCTTTACTTGGTTGAAGAGCCCTTTAGTAGCTGATATCTTCTCTCTGTGAAGGCACTTTCCGATGACGATCATGTCACCTCTCACTCTTCTTTTTGATATATTAGAGAGGCTGGGCTCTTCAGCAGCCCCCCAGCTTCTCTGGCTTCCAAACAATTTCTGTCCTTTTTGCAACCTCCCTGGTATTTTCACCTCCCCCTTTGCGATGCAGGTACTGAGGTTGGGCCGAGCCTTCCAGCATCCCGCCCAGGAAGGCTGGGCAGAGGCAAAAGCCTCTCCCCAGAGCTGACTTGGAGCCCCCCGTTTGCATCTCCAGCTACCACGCTGCTGTTTGGTGCTCGCTCTGCTCCCAGCTCTGCAAACGCAGCCAGGTAGTGCTGGGCTCACCGACTTGTTACATCCTTTATGTAATTATCTTTTCTTTCATAGAAACTGCTTAAGTAGGCAGGCGGCGCAGCAGGTCCCGTCTGCTTCTGCATCCATCCCTCCAGCCTCTGCTGGCCCCTGCCAGACACAGCGGGGGGCCCGGGGGACCTCTGGTCCGAGCTGCTGGGACCGCGCTGGTGGCATCGCCATGTGGCACGTGCGGGCCCTTCTAGTCCTTCTCCTCGAGAGCAAACTTGCAAAAAGCGACGCTTACCTTTCACAAGCAGCCTTTAACGACGATGACTTCCTCGCAGGCAGGCATGTGCTTGGGACAGCAGGGAAGTGAAGTTACGGTGTTTGACAAACAGCACGTGTTCACCCCATCATGTGTGCGTGCCCTGATTTTGCAAAGCCGCTTGCCGGGACGGACCCCTGTGGGAACCTGGTACCCGAAACCAAGGCCGGCAAAGAGGTGGCATCGGAACGACCACTGGCAGATCCCGTCCAAATTCGGCAGTGCGCTGGCCTTGCCCCTGCCAGGGGCTGTGGCACGCAGTGGGAAGCGCAGGAGAAAACTCAGCGTATGATGCTGCTGGAGGGAAGCAGGGGGGCAGCAGTGTGACCCTCCTCTGGTTCTGGCACTGCCCTGGTTCTGATCTTTCCTTCTCAGCCCCTCTGCAGCCTTTCGCTCCCCGGCTCCGCTTCCTCTGCCTGCAGCATCCCCCGGAGGGACCAGCCCCTTCCACCCCCTGCCCGCTCCTGGCCAGCATCGCCCTCCCTTTCTTTCTTGGTCCCAGCTGGACCAGCCTGCCTGCGTCCACCTGGTGCTGCCTGTGCCAAACCCACAGTGACTGGTGGGGATGCTCTCCCTGATCTTTTGCACTTCATATTTTTCATTTTTGTCCACATCTTCATATTTTTCACGTGAAGAGTGAGGTGCTCCCATGCCGGGCTGTGCCCTGAGGCCCCATCGGCTTTCACTGGGTAAAGCTGTGCAGCGCCATACCCTGCCAGGGCAAGTGCACATACAGTCCTCAGAGGGTCTTCTTGGGGGCCAGAGGCAGACAATACCGCCCCGATAATGGGTAAATAATAAAAATCTACTGCATTTTGGTAAAAAAAATTCTCACTCAAAAGGCAGATTTTAGTCAGAAGGATATATTTCTGTACATCCTATGCACAGGGGGTTGATAGGGTTTCTTCTGGGTGTGTGTTTTTCCAATTACCAATTTTGACAGCGTCTTCCTGTGGATCTGCTGCCATATTGCATTCATGCTCATTTGTACGAATTCCTGACTATCTGAATCCTGGTGTTTGGTGCCAATGTTCCCTGCAGCCTGGGGGAGCCTGGCTTGAGCCTTGAAAGTAACCCGCTTCATTTGCCTGAGTGGAAGAGCTCAGCATAAACCAAAATCTCGTGGCAATATTTCTTCTGTACTGGAGAACAGACAGCAGCTCATATAAATGGTTCCTTCAGCAAAGCACGCCTATAATTTACTTTCAAGCCACGAAGAAAGAAAATATAGCCGGGATAAATTGAATAGATGAGAAGTGAAAACAGCAAAGGTTAGAAGCATCGTTATTACTGTGGGTGTTTTCTCGGCAAAGGGGACCAGAGTCGTACGGCTGCTGGCAAGGCAGGCAGGGGATGCTCGAGTGGCTCGTGTCTATGAACCGGGAGCTGATGACACACCGTCCTGCGGAAGCGCCGCTGGTGAGCCCATCGTACAGCGCGGGGCTGAGCTTCACCTGCCCGGGAGTGCTGGTGTGCTAGCGGGGAGCCGGGCTCTGGTGTCACTTACAAGTCAGTTAAGACCGAACGTCTCGGTGGCCCCAGAGGTCACTGTCCCTGGGGATCGTACAGAGCACAGCCCCAGCGCCAAGAAAATCATGTGGAAAGGACCACAGCGTCTCGGCAAAGCTCTCCAGGCCTGTTTGCATAAATCACATTATTCTTCAGAATCCAGAGCGTGCCCGGCACACGTTTTAGACCATCAAGCCTTCAACAAGCATGTAGGAAACCCAATCTTTTCTGGTGTTTAAAGCTGTGCCTGCCTGCGCAGCGGTCTCGGTGCCGGCGGGCAGGGGCTCTGGGCAGCCCCCGCACCGGGAATGAGCCTCCCGGTCCTGCATGCCCGCGGTCAGCCCGTCCTGCTGCGGAGGTCACGGTCCTGCCTTCGCCAGGGAGCGAGCTTTGGGGCAGAGATGCTGCCCTTCATCGCATCCAGACCTGGCTGCTGGGAAGGAGATGCCCTGGATGCTGGGATACTCCTCCAGCCGGGAATCTGATTTCAGAGCCGAGAGCAGCACTTTGACAGTAGCTGCTTAATCCAGCCATGGGCATGGTGGTTGCATCCCCATGTGCCTGTGCAGGATTTCTCAGCTACTTTCTCATCCGATGTTTTTTTGCTCAGGAAAGCAGTGAAGGTGAAAATTTAAATGAAAACACAAAGAGAGGCTTTAGAGCGAACAAATTGGAAAACAAACTCGGTGGAACAAGGAGAAAAGGCCCGTGACATACAAGAAATTGCGTGGTTAGAAATAGAGCTCAGCCAAAAATTAGCTAGTTGCATTTTTTTCCCCCAGGACAATTAGTTCCTATATTTTTGAGGGGCTTTCTGGGTTACTCTGCCCGTGTTGCTCCCTCTGATTTTGGTTTTGAGGTTTTGATTTTAAGGAGGGGCTGTCTTGGCAGGTCTGGGCTGGTCCCACACCAAGCGAGGAGGAGGATGGGGGAAGCAGAGTGGGTGCAGACCCAGCGCGAAGCTCTCGGGGCACAGCCCCGGCCGGTGTCTGCCTCAGCCAGAGGGTTTTGCAGTGGTCCCCAGACCCCAGGGCATCTGCCAGAAAAGAGAGGGTCGCAGAGATTTTTGGAAAAAACCTGCCCACCGAGTTCCCTCAACCCATCAGCTCCAGGGGGTATTTGCAGCAGTGTGGGCTTGTTTATGATACTACCTTCTGGTTGGGCTGCAGAAGCAGATTGCTGCTTCCCCTTGGCAGGCGTACGGGCTCGTTCGTGGACGCTTGTGTGACATAAAACAATGTGACACTTTTGCGCATGATGTCACACTCATATAAAAATACTCATGGCTGTCCACCGAGATCTTTGTACTGCCGCAGCTGGCAACAGCCGAATCTGGGGCATCTGCGGCCGTGGTGCCCACGGCAGTGAATTTCCATATTGTCGTCTGCAGTTAATAATTTTATTCATCCCGAGCCCATCTCCCCCAGGAGCACGAGGTAGACAAAAGAGGTTCTAACGCTGCAAGATCTGATTTTTGTCAGTCATTAGCAGGGAGGCAGTGGGCCGTTGCAGCAGTGGCTTCGTTGCGATGGGCAGGACGTCCGATGGTTTGGGGAACAAAATGATTGTTGCTTGTGTGCTGGGGTTAGGGTACCAATGATAGTTACACACTAGCAGAAGGCTGTCAAGGTGGGCAAGGTGCAAATGCCCTTTATGTCCCTTTCCTTCTCTCCCCATCATTTGCGTTTGCAAACAAGCCCTTCAGGGCTGGCCCATCGAGCAGAGCCCTGTGCGTGTCCTGGGGAGACACGGCCTTCTGCTCTGCAGTGCCAGAGAAGGAGGCAGAGGGAATGCAATGCTATTTGCAGCATCCTCCGGACAGTACGTGTGCCCCTTCGCTGCGGGGAAGCAGAGCTGTGATGTGGCTGCGTGTTGCAGGACAGCCATGGTCTCTCTTAGCAGAGATGCCTCTTCCAAATCCTGGTCTTCCTCTAAAAACTTGTCCAAGAGCTTCCCCTTGGCACCCTGGCCTCCCTGCCTCTCCTGCTGCGCACCACGGGTGGGACTGTGCTGCCTGTGCCTGCCTGGGAAGGGGGTGTGTGTATACACACACACATATATAAAAATAAATAAATAAAGACTGTAGGTAGTCTTTACAAATCCTTTGCAAGGTCACCTTATGTGACAAAGGACAGCAGCACTTCAGCATAAGGCACTGAAATGCTCTTGAAGGCTCATCTAAACACCAGGCTGTTAGGAGGGTCACTCCGTAAGCACTGCAGTGTGGGGACATTTTGTGCCAAGGCGTGTTGCTAATTCGTGAGGCAAGGACTAGGCTGCCCTGGTGTAAGAAAGGAGGAGGAGGAGGAGGAGGAGGCAGTGCAGTGAGAAGGGGCTTGGGAGGGATGTGGGGCTGGCAGCCAGGCTGGGGCAGGGCGGTGGATGGTGGAGCGAGGCTCAGCGCTGCCGGGGCACAGAGGAAGGGGACGGGACGATCTATAGTTCATGCCTGGCAGAAAGGATGGAGAGACAGGGATTGACTGCGCAAGGGGAGCGGGACTGGCAGAAAGAGCTGATGGCAATATTTAGAGTTACAGGGGAATATTTTAAACAAGTTTGCTGCTGAAGGATAGGCTTTTCTGACTTACACGGACAGTACTTGGGGAATGAAGCTGCCGCTGCTGTTTCCAGATGACTTGACTAGTAATAAATGACGTTTTAGGGCGATACCTAAAGGTGGCGTTTGGAAACGTTGCTCTGCCCTCCCCCCACAGAGACGAAGGAGCAGCAGTTGTGGGCTCAGGGCATTGCAGCATCCGCACGGGGCAGGACACTGAAACGCGGCTTTGTTCGGCTGGGATGCTGCTAATAATATGGGCCCATTCTCAAATGCCTTAATTTCTCTTTATTCTCATCTTATTCATCTTCTGCACCACCCCCCCAAAGCCAAACCAAAAGAAACTGTAGCGTGCCAGTTGTAGTTAGATGTTTGAAGATGCTCTCGTTTAGAGCTGCTCTGTACATCGAAGGTCGGGGTGAGGATGGCAGCCAGCCGTCCCCCCGAGGGAGCCTCTGAGTCACCGTGTTTGCACAGCAAGAAAAATAAACCCTCAGAAAACAAACTGCCTCCTTTAAACACCGTGCTGCTTGGAGACCGACGGTGGGGCAGCCTCCAGCCCGCGCCCTGCAGCTCCCCAAGGAGGGGACGGAGCAAGGGGAGCAGCCCGGGCAGCCGTCGCCGCTCCATTTGGGTTCACCCATGGTGGCAGAGCAGCCCCCCCGGCAGAGTCCCGGCTTTCCCCATCACCTCAGCTCCCTGGTCTCCTTCCCATCCATCTCGTTACCTCATCCCTCCGTTACCTCCTGCTCACCTCCGCCTGTCTCTGACGGTCTCTGTGGACATCTGCCCGTTGACCCGAGCTCCACCGTCATGAGCCAGCCCACTGTCCTGACAGTCAGCACGCAGAGCGGTAGCCCCACATCATCTCCTTTGGCTCCTGTCCCCATGCCCAAACACTGGCCAAGGGCCTGTGTTGATCTCTGGGTTTATTTAATCGTCGGAACAGCAGGAAAAGCAGTGGCTTCCACCGCTGCAAGAAAGAGAAGCTATGATAAATGGACCTGCACATTGCTGGGTTTGACGCATTGCCCGGGACGCACGACAAAGTTCAAACAGCAAATTCTCCAGGATTGCAGTTTTCAAGCAGGTTTAGCTCTTCCTCCTGCTCAGCTGCTGCCAGAGCTGATGGAAAATCCCCGTTTTCCCACAGTCAGCAGGCTGGAGGAGCTGGAGAGGACATGGTGGTGTCCCATCACTGGCTGGTGTGCGCTTGGGAAGCCTCCAGAGCAAACCCCCCCGGTCCGGCTGAGCATTTGCCTTGGCTTTCGCTGAGACAGAGGAGGCTGCCCAAGGATCGGAGCATTTCCATGCAGGTCCAGCCTTCACCTGGCCGGGGCCAGCAGGAGAGCAAGCCCCCTTCCACATCACCTCCCGGACACATTGGTCCCCAGCACTCTGCTGTGGTCTATTATGGACCGAATCACCCTGCCCTTCTTACTTGAGTGCCTGCAGGAGCCCTGTTCTCGGGGCTACGGAGAATGAGGCCCCCAAGGGTGGATGGCAGCCGGCTTGGCTTGAGGTTTGGGGATGCTCGGAACTGGCCTGGCTCAGACACCTGACAGCTTCTATGGACAGGATCACAGCAGAGGGCCTGGAGACAGAACAAATGTCCTGTGAAGGCTGACCGTGATGCCGATAAACCCGTTAGTCACTTGTTTAAATACTGCTCGGAATCACTCTGAAATCTGAAATTGCTCATTCCTTTCAAACTACAAGATAGCTGCAAGAAAATCGCATTTTTAACAGCAAAAAGTGCAGGTATTTCACCTTGTAGAAAGCAAGTTTCATGTATCCTCCCTACGTGTCATTTTCAGGAGACCGTCTGGTTTGGAATTTGGAATTTTTAAATACCCCACAAACGTCTTGACAGGCTCACCCTCCATGCTGGGGCTTAGCTAAGATGTTCATTTTCTCTCCTGCTTCAATGCTTGCATGGAGGCATTAAGGGCATCAGCTGAGGAAGTTTGCTACATCATCTGTTTCTGAGGTTGTGGCAGAAAATGCACTTTTTTGGTGCCTGAGGTTTGGGGTTTAAATCTTACCCTTCACAAATGGCTTCGCTGCAGGGTGTCTGAGGAGGAGGCAGGCTTCGCTTGCTCCACATGGGTATGAAATGCTGAGTTTAAAACTTTAAAAGCTGCTTGTTACTTGGCAAATCGGAATCTCTCTGTTAAAGTCAGAGGGGTGCAGGGAGGCAGAACTGATGTGCCCCCATGTCCGTCACCATCAGCTTTTTTCCGGGCATACCCGAGTCAAGAGCTGGGTTGCGCTGGTGCCGAGCTCCGTCCCACGGCTGGGGCACACCCCAGCAAGGGAAACGGGATTTTGTGTCCCACGGAGACATGGCTTTTAGCCCCTTGGGTTTTTTCTGCTGATGTAATGGCTAATACTTGGATTACAGTAGCAAGAGTAGAAGCCTTGGAGTCAATCCCTCCGGCTGGGGTTCCTGCTCTCTCAGCCCTTCCCGCTGCCCCGAGCCGCCTTCCGCCAAATTTTCCATGCATTTTGAGCATTTTAAGATGGGTGTGGTAAAAATTGTCATTAGAAGGTGCTTCGAGGGCTGATTTAATTATTGCAGGCACAACTGGAGTCTGAAGGGGCACCATTTCGTATCACAAATGTCTCTGTTGCAGTATTGCAAAATTTGAATAATTCTCTTTGACAGCTTTTTTCTTTTTATAGCAGTAATTAGTCAAAAAGTATTGCCATGATGAGTGTTAGGCAAAGCTTCCCTGGGATTCCTGTTTGATGGCTGCAAGTCATACTGCACGGCTCAGGAAGGACACCTCTCTGCAGGTTTTAAAGGTGGCAATAACAACAGCAGGTAATGAGGGTGTTGGACTCAAATGCTAAAACGTTTCCTACAGAGGGAAAAACATGGCCTTTTTTTTCTATCTAAAGGTTGCACTTGCATTTTAAGGCACTTGGTGGGCTGCTGGGGCACCCGTTGGAGCCAGGCTGTTCAGTCAGGCCCAGGAGTGATTACTACACAAAATAGCAAAAACCAAAAATATAAAAAAAATGAAGGCTAGAAACTGTAATTTTAAAAGTTCAGTCTAGGTGGAGGGAGGTAGAGGGATTTGGGCAAGAAACCAGGTATTAAATGTGTTTTTAATCCCAGTTAGTCCCCAGAATGCTACAAGGTCTAGTCACTGAGGGCTGAAATTAGTGTAACGTTGGCAGGATTGTGCGTTACTTTAGCAGAAAGTGTACTTAAGTGTGGAAAGAATTTGCCAAGGGAAATGATGGAGATTTTGTCTCTGTCTAATTCAAGTTATCTAAAAGCCATGGGCCTAGTTTTGTCATACACTGTTGTTAATGCACACTTGTCATTTTGTGGGGTTTTTTTTTGGCTTATTTTATTCAAAAGATAAAATTAGAAGGTTGGAGTTATCTGGTGACTTCAAAATAGGTGAGTCTGAGTGGAATTTGAGTCGTCTGTGATTTTTTTCAGAAAGCCAAGATGGAATTAACCCAGCTTACTGCAGTCAATTTAATGCTTTTTATGTGGCCTGGAGCTGTGCCTATTTCTGTATTTCGGGAGTTTGGTGCCGACGATTCGCAGCAGCAGTGCGTTGGTTTAACCCGTGCATGCCCGGGTGCTGGTGGGTGCTCGGGGAGCCAGGCTGGCAGGTCTGCGCTGCGGGCTGCCTGCTGCTCCTCTTCATCACCAGCGGCAGAATTCAGCAGAAAAGAGGCATTTGTCTTCCTTTCCCTAGAACTGCGGAGGGACAGATGATGTCACCCGGTGATGTCAGAGAAAATGCCTTCAGGGAGATGGATCTTTTCTCGTTATTAAAAACACACATGCAAATCTGTGAGGGGTTAGTGCTGCTTGCAGGGGGGCTGTGCGGTGCCGCCCCATCCCCTGCACGTACCTCCTGCGCTTCCCCTCCTGCTGCTGGGGCTCTGCCTCCCACTGAGCATCTGCCACTTTACAGGTGCAACCATCAGCCCCTGCACATGGTAGTATTTCCATATGAAAACCCCCTTTTGCACTTTATTTTCATCTACAGGAGGGGGGCAAGTCCTGCCTTAGCATTACTTCATATTCCCATACAAATGAGGATGAGGAGCAGAACATGCACGTGGCTGTTCCTGCAAACACGCTTTCGCAGTGTGACCTTCTGGTGCTCAGACTGGATCCTCTGCCAGGACAAACCCGCATTGCTCTCTTGCACTGCACTGGACTACAACAGCTAAGACCCATCAAGGCCTATTTTTTTTGTCTACACATGCATGAGCTGCAACTGGACACAGCTTCTGTATTATGCAGAAATATTAAGTATCAGTAATATTAAAATAATGATGGATATCACCAGTAACTATAAGATAGGTTCATCATAGAGAGTATTTTGCAGCATTCCCATTTGATTGACTTCTGTGGTAGGGCAGAAAAGGTGATTAATAATAATCTGTGCTGCTGACAGATGATGAAGGTTTGCTAAGGATGGAGTAAAACTCTTTTAACGTTCTGCTTAATACGCAGTTATTGCTAGTGGCCATATGTTGTTCTGTGTATAAATAATCAGTAGATATTGTCGCCTCAGCTGCTGGAGTGCAGCAATTTGGCACCTCTGGCATCATAGCTCGGTCTTGGCAAAGGCACAGGCACTGGAGATCTGTTAAGCACAGGCGCTGGCAGCAGGCAGCCCTTCACAGCCCGCTCCCCATCCCTGGGGCCGTCGTGGGCCCCTCACAGCCCCGGGAAGCGGATCGGCCGTGGGTGTCCCCACCTCGGGACTCACAGCCTGGCTGTCCCCCGTGCCTTTGTCCTCCTTTACAGCCGGCTGGAGCCTGTGGGCTCCGAGACTCATTTAATGCCTGGTTTAAGCTGGGCGGTAAGTATGGGGAAGTGCTTTTGCCAGTTTAATGGTAAAGCTGCTTTGGAAGGTTTTGGAGTGGCATGCACCGCCTCCGTGTCGACTGCGTGGCTGTGACCCGCACTGGGTTTCTGAATGGGAAGCACCTCTGTGTCCCATGAGGTTATCTTCATTCCCACTGACGTTATTGAAGCGTGAGGTTTTACTCAGTTGGGTGTCAGACAAGGAAAATATGACATTCATCTTTGGGACAAACGTTGACAGTGAAGTTCACACCTGAAAAGACATCACATGAGGTCCAAGGTGGCAGTTGCAGTGGACAAGGATGGGGACTTTGATGCCACCATGAGGACACAGGAGATGGAGATACACAACTGAGAAATCAGCTGCTTTGCTCTCCTAACATTAACAGTGCTGAAAAGTTCTGGTTTACCCCCCCAGAAAATGCCACTTGCATGCACAAGCTTTTCCTTGTCCCAGTGTGTCGAGATGAATTGTGAATTGGCATTGCAGCTCAGTGACTGACCCACGACTCCGGTGGAAACAGAAGACGAACCTTTGCTGAACATTTACAGTTTCAGACTGCTCACCAGTGAACCCTGGGAGGGCGGCTCTTGCAGCAATCCAGAACTGGAGATGAAATGCAAAAGTAAGGGAAGAAAATCTGGAGATGAGACCTGCTGTCTGCTGGGAGGTCCCTTCGATGGTGGTAAATGATCCTGTGTTACCTGGGAAAATATCTTGGGGGGTTGTATGTGCTGGGATGGTTCTTCCTCTTATGTGTGTTATGGAAAACTGATGCTGTGCCTGAAATCAGGAAGGAAGATCTTGGCCTGTAGGACCTTGGGCACAGTGCTGAGCACCCTGAGAAAGGGGCATCCATGACCAGGACGAGCTGGATGGTCTGTCCCAGCAGCCTGACCCCATGGGAGCTGCCTCCCTGCCCTGCAGCAGACACTCAGCCCCGTTCCTCCCCCAGGACTCCCGGCAAGGGCCAGGTGGGGGCTCGTCCCTGGTGTTAATGAGTCCCAAGTGCACCCACCTGGGCAGCCCCCACTCCGCCCCGCAGAGGTGGGCCCAGGCTTTATTTATGGGGAGCAGCCACAGGGTAAAGAGCTCTTTGGGGTTGTGGGCAGCAGATAGCTGTGTGCTGCTCCAGGATGCTTGTAGGGTGAGCACAAAGCTGCATGCGGCGTGCTCTGGTCGTGCTGAGCTCAGTGGGGTGGGAGGCCCTTTGGCTCTCCAGGAGATTGCAGGATTATTTTTTTGAGCCCTACAGCGCTTACCTGTGGGATGGGATGGGGGCTGTGTGCTGGGACCTGCTGTGGGAGATGCCCTTGGCTCCCTGCTCAGGCTGAGGCTGGTGCTGAGTCAAAGGTTTTGCAAAAGAGCTGAGCTTGCAGAGGCTTAAGTGGCAGGAAAAAGAGCCGGTGCTGGTGACTGCAGAGGCAAGGTGTTTATTCAGAGTCCTCGTCTCGCTTACCAGGGAGTTCAAGTGCTTGGCCTCAATAGTATGGGTAAGTCCTAAGAAGCTCCTGGGGGTGCAGGTGCCAGTTATGTATTTCTGAGAGATGGCACAAAATCAACACTTTCTCCTGAGAAACCTGGAGCAGATAGTGGGAGGAGCAGCCCTGGATGTAAGCTGTCACCCACAGACTGGGGAAAAGGCACCAAACCAAAAACCCAGGCTGGTGTGTTCGCTGGACCTTAAGGGAAAAAATAAAAAGCCAGAAAAAGGCAGCTGCTGCAAATCATGTTACACTTCTACCTTGCACCTCAGAGGAGTGTTTCTCCTCCCTCCAGTTAAAAAACAAGCAATGGCCCTGGGTGGGAAGAAGGTAATGTCTGGTCCTGACCGAGACCCGGGCTGGCTGCAGGGGGTCGGCCTGATGTTGCATCCGGGGGGCTCTTGGTGCATGTGGCTCCCGTCCCCCTCCGCTCCTGTGGTCCTCCAGCATCGCTGGCCGCAGTGGTCGTCACTACTGATGCCCTTCTGGGTTTTTTTGTAATGAAGATAAAGCGAGTGAGTTACTAGTAGCTACTCCACAATCTCGTAGCAAGTGGTTTTCTCTCTGCAGGACGGTGTCTGGTGCTGAGTCACAAGTGTCTGGGTTTTTGCAAGGCCATAAAGAGCTCTCACAGCCGATGGCCCCGCAGTGTTTCCCTGCGGGTTCTGGAGGGCTCCCCCTCCAGCTGCACATTTGGGTTTTCTCTCTGCTCCTGTCCACCTCTGATCTCCCCTTGGCGAGGAAGATGGATGACTTTTCCGCCCTAAGAGACTCGATGACTTCAGCCCCACAAGAGGAGGCGGGAGGAGCTGAGCGGGCGCAGGCGGGTGCCTCCGGCGGGCGCTGGGTTCCCCGGAGCTGGGGAAGGGTCTCCCAGCCCCCGGGCTGGGTGGGCTCCCTGCCTGCACAGGCAGCGCAGGGTTGTGGCCTGCAGGGGATCTGCAAAGCGACCGGCGCGGGTCGGACCGGTGGTCCTGGCTGGCACGGTGCCTGGCCGCAGCAGCAGGCCTTCCTTCGGTCTCTGGTTTCTTTGGCTGTGCTTTTTCCTCTGCTGATGTTGAAATCTTTGCTCTAACTCTGTCCAGAGGAATAATTTGTGATAATCTCCCCAAACTGTGGTCCGGAAGCTGTAGTAAATTCCTTTTAGTTGAAATAGTGTGATATATTTCAGTTTTGTTGAATATTGTCTTAGATGTAACTATCCTGGAAGTGCAAAGCTGTTGGCAATTCCTTGGAGAGCACCGGAACTCACATGTGGATTTTGAAACATTTAAATCCTGATGTTGATAGGGATGTACTTGAGAAATTCAGTCTGTAAAAGTGGACTCCTAATGCTTTTCCTCCCCTCTCTGCAGTGGGCTCAGCCCATGATAAGCAGATCCTGCAGCGGGAGCAGGGGCACGTCCCCTCGGAGCATCCCTTCTTCCTGGCACCCCACCAGTCTGCGCAGCCTCTGCTCCATAAATGCCACCTGTGTCACCACCCTTGCTGTCACCATCCATCTTGCCTTTAATTCAATCGTTGTTTTCACAGATGGGGAGCTGGGGTGTCTCACCTCCCTGGCGATGTGCTGTAGAGCTACCTGGGCTGGAGTTCCCACAGTCTGGAAAGCATCTCTCTCCCAAATCCAGTAGTGATTTTTAAATTGGATCCCATTGTGCTTTCCTCACTGCCAGTGAGACCTTTGGCTGAAGCTGTCAGAGGGGGATGGAAGGGGTGTCGGGGGTTGGTGGCTGTGGTACGACAAGAGTTGAGGCAGAAATGGCCATTCTTCAGAGGAAGGGGGCTGCAGTGGGACGTGGTGAGGGTCTGTGCTGGAAGGTGTGAGGTGAGTCCTCACAGACGGAGTAAAACCGGAGGAGGTGAAGAGCAGGAGAGTAGTCCGGAGGGGCCATCGGCAATAAAAGCATGGTGGCAGGAGCACAGGGTGATGAGTGTTAGAGGAGCGGAGCAGAAAGCCATGCTCCTCTGTCAAGGAGAAAGTTCAAAACCAGCTTTTTCCCCGAGGCTGTGTGGCTCAGTGCTTGGGGAGAGTGGGGCTGCTGAGGCTGTGTGCGAAGGCATCCCCAAAGAGCAAACTGCTGCAAGTGGCGGTGCCGTCATTAGGGGAAGATTTACTTTATTTGCTCGCTCATGTATTCTTCTGTCAAGCTGGTGTTGGGGCAGGCTGGGCTGAACCTCTGCTCTCGCCCAGGGGGGATATTTTTATGTTGTTCTGATTTTTTTTTTTAATGTTCTTGTGACACTTCTTTGGAAGCCCTGGAGCTGGTGGTGCTCCCATGAGTGCCAGGCAGGTGATGACATCCCTGCCTCGGTCCCCTGGTCCCGCTGGCACCCACGGCTCCCCTAGTCCCTCTGTCCATTGTCCCACTGCCCCATGGTCTTCAGTTCCTTCTCTGCCATGAGGCAGGGACACTTCATTACCTTAATGAAGGAGAAGTATGTATGTGCTTCCCGTTCCCAGGTGTGCGCACTTCACTTGGCAGAGAGAAAATGTTGATTTTAAATTAGTGTTTAGTTTACCAAGCAACTCCGATTGCTCTGTACCCGTGGTCTGGCATCTTCTTGTTTGTTGCTCTGCTGTCTGCCAGCTTCACAGTGATGCTGTGTTTTCTTCTAGATTTTTGGTTAAAATCTTGGGGATTCAACTTGTTTTCTCGAGGATCCCTGTTAAATACGTGCCCAGCAGTTTCAGCATCCTAATTGCGTTGCAGACAGCTTTTAATCCATTTAGTGCGTGTCATGTTGATGTTGTATCATTCTAATTTTTAATCAAAATGTCATGCAATACCAGGTTAAGTGTCTTACGGAAGTCTAAATAGATTAAATCAACACTGTTGCCTTTATTAACCAATTTTTAAACTCATCAAAAAATCAAATAGATTTGACAGGGTTCATTTTTCACAAGCAGTGTTTGGCATCTGCTCTCCAGTATTGGAGGCTTGTATCCGTGGATCCTTTATTTCTCTCATGATCAGGGCTGGGCTGGAGGGACGGCGTTTGCCCCTGCTGACACCCATCCTTTCTATTACATGCATCCTTTCTATTTATTGGCAGAATGTTCTTCTCCTTCAGACTTCTGCAGCTTTCTCGTGCAGAGGTATAAAATGAGATGAATTTGTCATTGTAAGGGAAACTGCATAACCCTGAAGTGACAGACAGTCCCTATCCCAAAGAAATTGCAATTGAAATGCTTAAACCTGGAGTCTGCAAGAGTTTTCTCTTTCTGAATGCAAATATTTGAATTCTGCCACTGAATGCAAACCCTGAGCTGGGTCCTTGCCCTGCAGGCTCTGTAGGGCAGGGGGAAGCTAATTAGGCATTGACTAATTGTTTCAGGTTTGGTCACCTTGAAATCCCTGACTGAGAATGGGAATTGGGGGCAGGGGGAAAGGGTTTATGGCCATGGCTGCTGGAAGGAGACACGGGTGTTTGGTTCTCCTGTGGGATGGTCCCATTGCAGGAGCAGCTCCGGGGCTGGAGACAGGCACACAGATTTTCCTGGGAAAACCGTGGGAAGCGCTTTCCCTCCCGGATAGGGGGGTTCCAGCCTACCCGAGCCTAATTTATGGTAATTATTTTTAATATCGCTTTTATGTGGCAATACATTGTTTTAATTTCATAACAGTGCAACATCGGATATTAAGTATTTCCAGCTCGACTCCAAGCTCCCTGAGGCAGTATTTATTAAAATCTTTTTTGTCCATATATCATGTTTATTACTACCATCTTTAATTAAGGGAGGTAAATATTGCTGATGTGGGTTGAGGGGCCTTTTTAACATGAATAATTTGAAATGCTCTCAGTAATACAAGATGCAGCAGGATGGGGAAGGAGCTCTTGGGCGTTATTGCTGCCTCTTCCCGCACTGGAGTAGGGTGGCTCAGCAGGGAAATGGGTCTTCGCACCCAGGATCTGGTGATGTTTTAAAATTAACAATGAGGTTCTGCTGAAGATGTATTTTCCTTATCTGGTGTTGGAGCTGGAGGAGCCGAGTCTGGGAGCCTCAAGGATGAGTTTCTCAGGGATGCATTGCCAGGGATGGAGAGCAGCAGCCCGGATGGGTTTGCTGGAGCTGGCTTGGCGGGAGGCACGGAGCCGTGGGGCTGGGGAGGTTTTGCAGCCTGAGCTGCGCTTTGCTCTTGGCCTCCAAACCCTGCTCTGGCAAACGCCCGAGAGCTGCGCTGCTTGTCGGAGGCTGTGTCCCCAGCTTTGTCCCAGCTGAGGAACATGGGAGGTGTCTGGGCGGTTTAGTCGGAATCAGATTTTTTTACTGAATTCCTCCATGCTGTTCTCTTCTAATCTCTGGAGTTTTATTCCTGTAGTTCTGTGTTGCATGTCTGCACCCACACTGGGAGGAAAGGGAAGAGCTGACCTAAATCCCATGGACTGTGTTGCTAGGACATTTTTCATGACATGTCTTCCAAAATCCTTCTTTTTGTTTCTGCAAACAAAGATGGGAAATGATGCGGCATCTGGGGCAGCGCTCAGGGCAGGGGCAACGCTGTCCCGGGTGGGGGTCTGCCACGTTGGTGACTGCGTTATTTCTCCCTGTTGCTGTTTCTCCCTGTCTGCCAGCTTCAGTTGTTCCCTTTGTCATTGACGGAGCTTTTTGCTGCCTGAAGCTGTCCTTTGCAAATGGTTGCAGGTGAGGAGCGGTGCACTGCAAAAGGAAAGGGGAACTGATACTGCTTGGCAGTTACAAGAACGAGGCTTAAGTAAGATCAGCTCTGTCTAAGGTAGAGCCAGTAATATCTGCTGTGAAAAATGGCTTCATCACACTTTCTTTTTCCTTTTTGTGTCTGAAATGGCACTCGATCTCTGTATCCAGATATGTTGTACTGCATTATAGACCTCTCCACAGCCCGTTTCATTGACACCTCTGTTCAAATGAATGGGTTTAATGTCATGCTTTGCATACAGGCAGCAGTATCTAATTGCAGGTTTGTTCATAATTGCATGGCTTCTGGAATATATTTTGGTGTTCGTTATTCATGCAGTTGTTTGTTGTAGAGAAAATAAGATTAATTTATATTCCGGTAATACTTCAAATGCACATTTTTATACAACAGTATAAAGGTGGAACCTGTAGGGAGCCCTCAAATACTGCAAAGCTTGCCTTAAGATCCCAGGCCTCAGTCTCATTGCTGGGGTAACGAGGATCCCAGCCTATCCATAAGCAGCTGCAGCAAAGGCAGAGTGAACTTAATTCCAGTGTAATCTCACTGGTTTGGCAGGCTTTCATGAGGGGTGATCTTTTTTGCCCTAATAAACCAGTCGCAAAAGCTGGGTTCCCAAACAATAACAGCATACTGAAAAATTTGCAAGATTCAAGGCTGCTGAAAGATAATGTACATCTGCTTCCACCAGCTATTGTTTCTTTAAAGATCTTTTTATTTCTCTCTATATACAGCTGTGCCCATATACAGGAACAAGGGGCAGGTGACTCTTGTCGGCTGAAACTTTAGTACAAGACCACTTAAGACTTCACCTGTGAAAGCAAACCTTGTGCTCATGAATCCTCTCACTGTTCCCCTTTGGAAAAATTACTCCTTTTAAAACACGGACTGTGCCCACTGGTGGCATGCCCTGGCTGGTGGCCGAGAGCGCTCCACACCGGGGCTCCCTCTAAGCTGGGCTGTATCTGGGACGCTGCCGACGGACAGACAGACAACGTGCCGCGGCTGTGCAGACAGTGTTGTGTGCATACCTGGTGCAGAACCCGATGTGGACTAATTGCCCATGCAGCTGGCTAATTGGGCAGGGGGATTTCCCTGTGCAGCTGGGGCACTGCTGTGCAGGGCTTCGCTGGGGTTTGCTTTTGGGCAGAGGACACTTGCTGCAGCCTCCTTGCTGCAGGTCTGACCCTGCTCCGGCTGCTCCGGTGTCCTGGGAATTCGTGGTTCTTGCCTCCAGCCCCCGAGGGACAGCGAGTTTGCTGCTGCTCTCCACGCATTGCAGTATCTGATCACTGCAGTCTCTTCAGCCTGCGCCGATTAGAAATCTAGGATGCAATTTGTGGGGTTGGCATCTCTCCTGTCTGCCCGTTGCGGAGGCTGTTTAGAGCTGAAGTGTTAATTATTGGAGGGCTGAAATTTAATTTCCAAGGGGATCCCACCCTGTGATCAGAGGCAGGTGTGGGACCTGGCAGTGGTGCAGACCTTGGGGTGACGGAGCAGCTCAGAGCCTGCATCCTTCTCTCTGCACATAGCTGGGCTGCAGGACGGGGATGGGTGTTTGGCAAGTTCCCTGCTTCTGCAGTACCTGAGATCTGGGAAATGAGGACGCCCTGGGATGCTCAGAATGAAGTTCTTGTGCTGTAGGGGTTTTTTTTGAGGACGTTTCTCAGGGCTGTGGTGTCTGGCATCGTATAAATGTCAAATGGGGTTAGGAGAGGAGCACGTGGCTGTGGGCCTGGAGTGTCCCTGCTGCATGGCTGAAGGTGCTGTGGGGCTGGCGGGGAGCAGCGTTTGGGAGCACGGGCCCTTGTACCTGTCGAAAAGAGCTGTTGGGGATGGTGCTTTGAAAGCTGGCAGAGGCTTTGGCTGCCTGCTGCCCCCAGATTGACTGCCCTGGGTTGGTGAAAATTCATTATCAACTGTTGGCACATCTGTTGCCCTCTGCTCTGCAGATCCCAGCCGGGAGAGGGTTTAATTCAGAAAAACATCCTTTGAGGACAGATCAGATGTCTCTTTTGTGGAGGCATCTAGAATATAGCCACGCTGGAAAGTTTCTCAGATGCTTGTGCTTGCCTGTGCCTAAAGGAGAGGTTTTTCTTTTGCCTTTCCCTTTGTTAGGTCTCCTCTGTTCTCCTTTCTTGCATCTCTTAGTCATCATGGAGCTACTTTGTCAGAGCTGAGTCACCATTTAGCGGTTTCTCTCCTTCACATCTCCCTGTGCTCTGGAGAAACTCGGCGACAACTCTGAACTTTCCCGCAAGTTGTTCTGTCTTACGGAACATGTTAAGGTTGTTGAAGCCTCTGATGGAAGGACTTTTCCTCTTTTAATAAGAGGCACAGCCTTGCTGAGGTGTTGGGTGCACTGCCTTGCTCTCCCTTGCTACTGGCAAAGCAGATGAAGGGGGAAGCGTGCCTGGCTGGGGGACCTGACGCGGCAGAGGCACTGCACCCGTGCTGTCCCAGGAGACCTGGGGCCGAATGAGTCCTGGTGCAGCCTGCAAAGCCCCGAGTGCCTTTGCAGAGAGGATGCCAGAGGCTCTTTGAACTTGGTGACAGCTGAGATAAAGCATCAGCCAGCAGTAGCGGGGAGGCTGGAGAAAGCACATTTCTGCAGCGTGTGGGGCAGGAAACCCGTGCTGGCAGGAGGTCGGTGCCCTTTGGTGTGGCACGGGGGGAACAGAGCGATCCGGTGCCCGCCACCGAGCAGAGCCTCTGCCCGCAGCGATGGGCAGGGCTGTGCTTCGTCACCATCGCACCGCAGAGGAAGGAAAATAGTTTCACATGAAAGCTCGGTGGCGGCGGGGAGCTGTGCTGACCCCGGTGATGCTGGGGCTGTCCTGGCAGCAGTCCTGGCTCGGCTGCGTAAAGGGAGACTCTTCCTCAGGGCCTAGTCTTTTGTCAGCCTTGAGATAATTGGATGTGATAGTGCAGGCACAATGACTTCATTTCTGTAATTACTTTTATTTCTTCCGCAGGCCTGTGTTTTAAAACAAACTGAGGAGCCAATGCATTGAGTTACATCTTCATCTCTCTTATTTCGTTTTACTTAAAGGACTGAATCTTTGGTTGTTCCTCAATGCTGGGTAAACCTGGCAGTTGCTTGCTTTTCCCCCTCTCCAGATTATTGGGGTGGGCTCAGACGTTGCCATGCAAGGCTATAGCAAGGCTTTGGTGTGAGGGATGGGAAATCTTCCTGCAGAAGCTAGGACCCCATCGTGATGTTGGGAGGATGGACGGTACTCCTAGGTAGGACTTAGGCTTGTGACCCAATTCTGGTCTCGCTTGACAAGATAAAACCTTCTGGCAAGCTCCCGCCTGCTTCTGCTCCCTTGCACAGCCTTCTGCAGCTGCGCTTGCCTCTCGTGCACATCCCGCTTCTCCACGTGCTCACCCACGGTTGAGGCTCGCCTGCCCTTGCTGGGCTCCCCATCTCCTGCCAAAGGCTTTCTGAAGGAAACATCCATTTCATGGGTGTCTGAACTGGCTTCTGTGAAACGTGTGCCCTGTGGTATTCAGAGGGAGAGCAGCTCTGCAAGGCACAGGACGAAAAAAATCTGTATTTAGTGTTGAGCTGTTGCTAGCAGAGTAATCTAGTGTTTCATGTTTGGATATTCAGCTTGCATTAGCTTCAATCAAGCACTCAATCAGAAGTCTCCTTCCATTAAGTCGTGCAATTCTCATCCGCTGATCTGGGCTGCGGTAAAGCTTATGCAGCCATCTGGGCTTAAAACAATGACTTTCCACATCAACATGAGTAATCCTCCTGCCTGACATCATTTAATCAGTATTTTGTCTGAATGCATTGTAAACGCACTGGGCCGTGGGTGGAGTTTGGGTTCCCAAAGCTGTTTCTGCTGCGAAGGGCGAACGCCCCGTGCCCGAGCGTGGGGGTCTGCGGTGCAGAGGACCTGTGGCGAGAGCGTGTGTCCCATGCTCGGGAAGCTGGGGCCGTGTGTGCAGTGGGGTGCTGAGGTTCCCATGTGATGAAGGTGCTGAGGGCAGGTGTCCCTGGGACCCCCGTGCCCGAGGGGATCCCTCCTGTAAACTGTTGCTGCCAGCGGAGATCTGTCCTAAAATGCGGGTTGTGTACAAACTCAGCTGCTTCTGAGCCCGTGGGAGAGCCGTGGGCAACGTTTCTGTGGATTGTTTTTATCTCTAAATATGAAATTCTCTCTAAGCAGCATTTGAAACTAATGTCGTTGCCCTGGCAGTAGTGGCTGTCCAGGACACTGACACGAACATGGAAAATGTGGCTTCTGGCAAGAGAATTCAGGCCATTTCTTTTAATGTCTATGATTTTTAGTATTGCCAGGAGTTGATTTTTTTAAAAGTGATAAAGTAATTTGTTTGAACTTGTTGGAATCTGTTTAATGAACTGGCCAAGCTCAAAGGGGATGATTATGGTCTGCTCGGCTGTAATTCCCACGCTCTTTCATCAGGCAAAAATACACGGACCGCTCCAGGGCAGCTCTGCAGTGCACGTGCCCTGCCCTGAGCCCTGCTCTGCACCTCCTGCTCTGGGGGGGGGGGCTGCGTTTCAGTACTGGGGGAAAAATCCCCATGAGACCACAGCCTGCCTGCGGGACGGTGTTAAGCCCATCTCCAGATACTCCCTGGCAGTAAATCATCGGCAGGTGACTCGCAGAGCTGGGGTCTCCTTGTGAGAGGGAGCAGGAATGCGCCCACCTGAGCTGCAGCACAGCCTGCACCGGCTGCGGGACCCTGGCTGTGCTTGTCCTAGCGGTACATTTAATTGGTGGTTTAAAAAATCCACTTCCTTATTTAAAATAGAGGTGTGGGGTTGTGGGAGCGGTGGCTGCCCTGAGCCCTGGGTGCAGGCAGAGGTGATGCTCTGCCAGGTTCATGCTCCCCCCTACTTGTACTGGCAGGACTGGGTTTCTTACTTATTCCCCCCAGAACCGGCTCAGCTGGGCCCCATCAGGCAGGACGTGGGCTTTGCAGCGCAGCCTGTGATTTGTGTCAGAAGAATCACCCCAGTTTATGCAGTGAAGGTTCAAATGGCATCTGTGTCATCCTGCTGTCATGTTTTCAGCCAGGCAATAAAGCATGGCAGTAATTAGGAAGGATGACCTTGCCCCACTTAGTGTAATGAGGTGGCTGCTCAGCTCAGCCCGCTCAGGGTGTCCTCCTCCGGGCAGCCCCGCTGCGTACCCCGGTGCCTCTTGGTTTCCCTCCTGCCAAGGGAAAGGTGGGAGCCGGCCGCTAGTCCTGCTGCCTGCACCCCTGGCTCTGTGCTGTGGCACCCCAAATTTCCCACCTGTCCCACTTCCAGAGCACCTGCCTGGCAGCATGGGCACTGCCCAAGTACATCCCGTTCCATGCTATGGCCAGGGTCTCTGCCTGCGTTCTCCAGGGATCGGCTCCCCTCCCTGGAGTGCTCCCAGGGATTGCCCCTGGCATTTGCCAGTGACCTGGGGAGTGGGAACAGCTTTGGATTTCCATTTAAAATCAAAATCTCAGTGACTGTTAAAAAAAACTTCTGTTCCCACCCTGTGCTGGCAGCGTGCTTCCCCAGCCCTCCCTACAACCCTCCTGCCTGCAGGAAGGGTGCTTTTTGGGAGGGTGAGCCCCACCTGGCAGCGGGTTGAGTCGGATGTGCTTGTATGAGTACCGGTACCCAAAAACGCTGGCACCTGCAGGATAGGCCCAGCCTGCTGGCTCGGTGTTGCAAAGATGGCATCTTTATTTTGCATTTAAATGGATACGCAGCTGCCCGTGCTGTGCTGGGAACAGTCATTGCCCGTTGCTGGAGCTGTGTGGACAGGGAGCACGGGAGCTGTGTGTTGCCAGAATCCCCTCAGGCCCACGGAAAGGCTGGTGGACCCCCGCGAGGCTCAGCCTTTGGGGTGCACGCGTGGTGGGACAGGGCTCCTGCGTGGCCGCTGAGACAGGATTTTACATATTGCTCATAGGTACCGTATAGAATGAGGGGATTAAATCATAAGAGCTTTTGTAATTTTAGTAACTAAAGGTCATGCAGAAATGTCAGAGCCACAGCTGGCGGGTCCCAGGTCCCCACGTGCATCTCCCTGCTGCCTGCGGCGGGCAGGAGCCTGGGACCTGACACTTCTGGGGCTGTGCCTGTTTGCAACCTTGGCAAAGTCATTTCATGCTGCAGTCCTCTAAGGCACCGGCTGGGTTTAAGTGCTTGGGTTTCGGATGTGATGGGAGATGCTGGAGCTGACTTCTCTGCAGGGCCAAGAGCCTGGGGGGCTCCGAGGGGGACCCAGCCCTGCAGAGCGGTTTGGCTGGGCACCTCCACATGTGAGCAGCCATGGGTTTTGGAGACCTTGTCACTCGTTTCCCACTTTTGTGGAAAGCTGATGCTTCCCCAGATATTGGGAAGCTGAACCTTTACGGAGCCCAGACTGCCCTGCTGCCCCGGGAAGCTGCTTGGACCGCCGGTGCTCGCCCACCGCCCACACTGGGTGTGGAGGGGCTCAGCAAGGAGGGTTTGAAATGGGCTTCATGGGGGACTGGGTGCTTGTGGCTTTACACTTTTCAGGTTGTGGGCTTCTTGGCACGCTGGCAGTTTATCCGGAGTGGCTGCGGCAATGGGTGGGTTTGGCACAGGTTGGGGGGGGGCCTTTTTGGTTCCCCCTCCCTCAGGATGCTCCTGTTTCTCCTCTGTTGTGCAAATGCAGCAGTGACATTTCTGTAAAGCCTCAGCCCACCTGTCTGACTGCTGCTTATCTCTAGAGTGATGCTTTGTCAAACATTTTTTTGTTGAGTGGAGCTAAGAGCCCTTTATTCTGTCTTTTTTGATATGGAAAGTAAACAAGTTAATGTGAAGGCATCTTTCTGCCGGCATTTGGGTTTTAGTATGCAGCAAGGCTGGGCCTCCGTTCGTCTCTGCCACCCTCTGACGCCGGGCGGGCGTTCAGTGTTGGGGGGTGCTGCGTGCAAGCATACGGAGCGATGAAAGCGATGCACTGCCTGCGATGTTGCTGGCATGGATTAGATCACTTATTTTACAGAATATAATATGGGAAATGGTTTTGCTTTTAGAAATCCGGGCTGGTTTTGTGTGCTTTCTCGTGCACGACCTCAGGACCCTGCTCCCCCATTTGCCTACCAGCAAGGCGCTGGGGGATTTGCAAAGAGGCTCTTGATTTCTTACCAGACTTTTCCACACCTTTCGCCGTGCAGTTATAGGGGTGTTTTGCTGCGTGGGTGGAAGGGCCCAGGACGGGCGTTCAGAAACCCTGAGTGGACGCGGGACGGACTCGGCCCCGCAGGGCTGCTGCGCACCTCCTGCACGGCTTGGTGGGCTGGGGGGACAAGCTATTAGTTTGTGCAGTTCTCAACCCCTGGTCTCGGCTGCGGTAGAGCTTACACAGCCATCCGGGTTTAAAACAGTGTCTTTCTGAGTAATCCTCCTGCCTGGCAGCGGGGGGAACAGCCCCGAGGTCTCTGCAACTGCCGTCTGCCAGGGAGTGTGATGTGGCCAAGGGAGTAACATACCCCAGTGGTCAGGACAGAACAGAGAAATAAGGTCACTTGTTTCTGGTTTAAAAAAAAAAAAAAAGTAATTCTGCTTATGGCTTGCTGTGGATAACTGGATCCTGCCGGAGAACTTGGGAAACGGATGGAATGACAGTTTTCTTTCTGCTTCCTCAAGAGTTTCCTATGAAGGATGGCACGTCCTTCCTGCAGCTGTTAACTGCAGATCCTGCCTAAATCCATAGCTTTAAATATCAAACTCCTTATGTGTTCGCAGTCTGCGTAGGAACTGATTATTTTTCCCCCAGCTGGGGTTTAAGCTGGGCTGCGTTTTGCCCCCTGCAGCGATGGCCTCTTGATGCCCGAGCGCCCTCCAGCACCCGCACGCAGTCCCGGCTGCGGCGAGGTGCCACGGAGGGGAGGTGGGGGAGACCCCCGAGGGCGGGGGGTGGTGAAGCGGGGGGCTGGCGTCGGGTGCAGCATCGCCTGCCGGGCACCCGCTCTGAGCTCGAAAGGGTCTGAAGTTCCCTGACGTGTTTTCTGCAAAATAGCAACGCGCTGTGTCCTGTGGGTGTTTTCAGGGGAAGATGTCAACCCGCATAACCATTCCCCAAATCACGTTACCAAGAGAACGTTTTTTGCCCTCTCGGGTTAATCTGAAAAGGTTGTGTGTGACACTGGCATGTCACTGGAAGGACGGAGGCTTTTGGGGGCCTTTTCTTTAAAGATTGCAACAGCTGAGCAAAGCCCCTCTCCCTCGCAGCTGGCAATGCCCCACCGGCGCCGCGAGAGCTTTGTGCCGAGCCCTTCTCTGGGCTTGTTCCTCCACGGCAGCGTGCTGTACGCGTTGCTCTAGCAGGGCGCTGGCTGTGCCGGCCAGGGGCGATCCCCCCTCCCGGGGGGTCTGCGGGGAACAAGCACGTTCCGCAGGACGGCGTCTTGCAGACCCCCGTGCCTACAGCTTGTCCCCAGCCCTCCCCAACATGGGGACAGGGAGCAGATGGAGGGTACGGGGGCTGCGCAGCCCCTGCAGACCCCCGGGGGCTCCAACAGAGCCAAAGGGTGGCCCACGCGATGCCGTGGGGCTGCCTGGTCATCCCCGTGCACCCCTGGGGAGGGGACCGCAGCGTCCTCTGCCTGCTGAAGAGCTGCTGGGAAGTGCCACGTTGCTGATGCTTGGCATCTCCACAGGGCTGGTGTCCTGGGGCTGCCAAGAGCCTGCGGCGGTTCGGGGCGGTGCCGCGGCACCAGCTGTGAGCTGGTTGTGACCAGCCTTTCCCAGGTGGTCGAGGTGCATTTTCCAGGGAGCCTTTTGCCTGCAGAAGTCTGTTATCTCCGAGCACCTTTCTCCTGGTGTGTGTCCTGCCTTGCTCTGGGCTGGGGTAGCTGTAGAGGTGTTGGCAATTAATGGCTGTGGTTCATCAAGGAGGAGTGGTGGTTTCTTGCCGGCAAGGCGGGAAAGTCCAGGTCAGCTTCAAAGGCTTTGATTTACAGAAGCAAGCAGGGTGAGATGGAGAGTCAATGTGAAGGGTCAACATTCATTTCAGCAAAAGCTTTTGTTGGGTCCCAGGTGAAACCAGAAATTTGCATTTAAATGAATATGTATTTTGAGATGTTAAACCCACAGGCAAAATAAAGGCCTTGCTGAGATGACAAATAGATTGCTTCTCATGCTTGTTCCTGGTATTACTCCAGCCAGCCTTTAGAAATAAAACCATGTCAGCTAAAGCAGTTTTTCTTCCTTTTCCACAGCCTACTGTAGGTACTTGATGTGGACCTGAGCTACTGAAACCTTAAATGATAAAAGGAAAGGATTGGTGGATTTGCAGGGCCTGTGTGTGATGTGCAGAACAGTCTCAGAGCTGTTCTGCAGTTCCAGATCAGCTTCTCTTTCATTGTAAAATCATAATAAAGAAAGAGAAAAATCTGCTTAGGGAGAAGGGGAAAAACAAGGCAGCTCAGGGTGACCTGGGAAGCAGAGTGGGGCTTTGTTTCTTTTGGATTTTTTTCAAGCCCTTGGTGCAGCCCAAAGCCCTGTCCGTGGCTGAGGGCTGGAGTGAGCGGCACCGGCATGCGTGGGTATGGCTGGGACAGCCACTCATTGGGGCTTGGACCGCAGCAAGCAGCAGCCTTGGCCCTTGGTCTCTGATGCCCTGAGAGTCCTGCACGGCATCTTCTGCATCGAGTCGGTGCTTTTGATTCCCGGTCGGAGCTGGGCTGGTGTCGGGCACCGCTTTGAGCACCCGGGGACGTGAGAGCTGACCTGCCGTCTGCTGCCGCGGGGGCTTTGCTCCTGGCAGGAGCTGCAGCGTTCTCCCGGCCGCGTCTGCCGAGGCGGCGTGGCAAAGGGCTGCCGGGGCCGCTGGCTGGGCTTTGCGAGGGGAGGCAGCGGGAAGCAGTCCTGCGCAAACCAGCGCGGGTCTTCGGAGGAACGGGCACCATAAAATAAATGGTTGCGGGGCTCTGCTGCCGTTACGGGTTCTCATCCGAACATGTGTTTGTCTCGGGCTTCTGATGAATAAAACAAGGGCTCTTTGCTGTGCTCTGAAGTTGACACCCAGCTGCTCAACAAGCTTGTAAAGCATTTAGTCAAGGAGCAGAGCTGTGATCAAACGTGCCTGCCGTCTCCACTCGCACGCTCCCCGACCCAGGGCTGACAGCGGGCAAGACTCGGCTCCCTGCCTGGCAGAGGCAACGCTGCCTGCCTGCGCCGGAGCCCCTGCCCGCTTCTCTCGGCCACGGCGTCAGGGAAAAAGAGGCCGGTGCTGGTGTTCCTTCCCTTGGAGAGGTCTTGCTTCGTGTGCGCTGCCGGATGGTGCTGCCCGCCCTTGCCAGCTGCCACGGAGGGGCCGGACGGTCCGTGTGCTCTGGGGCCGGCAGTGCCGCTGCATCCCTGCGGGGACGTGGCCCTCGGTCCCTCGGAGGTGATGATGGGGGCAGATCTCTCTCCTTTGTCTTTTTTATATCCCAGTACTACCCAGCAGCATCTGTGTGAGCTTCCCCCTTGGCCGAGCCATCCTTGTTGGTGGTGATGAGGACGCTGGCAGCAGGGCGCAGGCTGAGCGTGTTTGCTTCTGCCCATCCGAATCCCCCCGGACTGAGCAAAGCGACCCTTGCTTGGGGAAGGGGAGAGGGGAGCAGGCAGTAGCATGGCCCCCGGTGCTGCTTCCCCAGTGCCCGCAGCATGCTGGCTGGGCGAGGGGCTGTCCCACAGCCTTCCCTGGGCCCTCTTTTTGGAAAGAGGGCTCCCAGCAGCGTTTCCCCCCAATTTATGCTTTTCCAGCCCCATGAGAGGCTGCTCTCACCAAGGATGGACTCTAAAAGAGCTTGCAGGTACTCTTTGTGCAGCACCCAGCGTGTTATCTAAGGTTTATTCCACAGTGTTATTGGTAAAATAACATTGTCATCGTGGAGATTTACATCATGCAGTGCTTGTGTCTATATCTCATTTTTCTGCTGAAGGCAACATCAGATTTATTGGAAAGTTTCCGCTGTCTGCCTCTCTATTAATGTGGATCGTTTACACCTTAAAATGGCTCTCCTCCCTCTCCCTAGGAAATCACCTTTTGGGAGGATTAACAATCTTGCAGTCAAGTGATAGCAGTGGTTCTAAAAAAAAAAAAAAAGTCTTTGTTAATATTCAATGAACAATGCCATGTCTCCGAGGATAAAGATCTTCCCATCGCTGGGTAAATCAGAGTTCATTATCATGTTAATCTGACTGATTACGGTCTCCCAAAAGGATTCCACATATGGTCTTTTCAGTAACACAAATAAGATCTGTTTTGCCTTAATCACAAGGCTTGCGCTTATCGCTTCCTTGCCTGACGATCTTTATTCTTGAGATGCAATTCACGGAGATTTAAGTATTAATTGCTTTTGAACCTGCTCTTAGTTTTTATTCCAAATTGGGGTTTTGGAACTTCTACCTTGTGCTTGGATTCAGGATTTGCTCTTATTTTTTGTTGTTTTATTTGGGTTCTGCCTTAAAGTCTGTAGGAGCATGAGCTGTACCCCCTCCCCTCCATCCAGGCGACTGTGCGGATGAACATCTTATTTGGGAAATAATTTGGGGGGAAGCTGTAAACCTTGGCATTGGTCTCAGTGGAGGAGTGGGGTACACGTCTGGCTCATGGGTTTTATCTGCTTACTCAGAGGTCTTACAGACACTGCCGGCCCAGGGCTTTAGTCTAACATCTCACACCAAATTATTCCAGTGGTTTACACAACACAGTAGCAAGGGTTTGGGGACACCTGTGGAGTACAAACAAATTAAACAGCTCGTTCCGTCTTCCTGGGCACACTGGGATGCTTGGGCTTGCCTGCAGCAACATCCCCGGGACACGATGCTTGGAGGGGAGCGTGAAGGAGGAGCTCGGCTGGACTGTGGCTTCACTAGGTGTTTCGGTAATGCTTGCCCCGTGTTTCTTCCAGTGCCTCACTTCGCTTTCATGAAAAGTGATTATTTTTTTTTTTATGAACCATTTATACTTTCTATTCTCCCATGAGCTTTTTGCTGCATTCAGTCGCTGGAAGAGAAGCAAGCTTCTCAGCAGGAATGTTGCCAAGAAAACCAGAGGTGCCTGGGTTTCTGGTTGTGAGTAGCACGCATGGATTTTTATCTTTGATTGTTTTATTTTATTTTTCGTTGGCTGCGTGTGCAGTAGCGTTGACCGCAAAGTGTGGAGCTCATTCCCGCAAGGTCTGGAAGAGGATGCTGCTTTAAAAGGGAGATTCCCTGCAGGACCTTGCAAATCCCAGTCCCTCTGCCCTTGCCTTGGGGCTGCCTCACGTCCAGCGTCCCGAGGGGCTTTCACAGCACCTCTGTGCCTCTTTGGGGGTTCTGGTGGTGTAAAGGGGAGGGTGCTGCTTAGCACAGCCGATGTGATTGCTGTCCTTTCTTCTGCAAGCTGCTTCTCGGTTTCGCAAGGTCTGAGCCAGCTTTGCTGAAGTCGGAGGATGTGGAGCCAGAGCTGACAGTTCTGGGATCCCGTGGGAGTATGGGGCTTGGGGCCAAGGAGCGGTTACTGGTTTGCACTGGTCCCAGAGCTACCCTACAGCCAGCGTGACTCCCAGGTACAAATGCAAAATTTCAGGTACAGCATTACTTGACATGAACCATGTGGTGCCGAATACTGCTCTGCAGATCAGAGGTCACCGAGACTTCAGGTGCTCCTCCTTTGAGTTTGGAAGCGCAGCCATCCTGTTCACAGGAGCAAACCCAGGCAGCTCTGCCGTTCGCTGGGTCGTGCAGCCGTTGCAAGTGAAGCTGTTGCTAAAGCATTTTTAGATCCTAGACTGGCATGAAAACTATCTCTTTCTTGTATGCAGCAAATAGGGCTTACTTTCTGACAAGGCAATATTCATCATCAGATGATTACTATGAACATGTTTATCCGCCTCTAAATAATACATACCAGAATTAGTTGCACCAAGAATCTTTAGCGTGCTAATGGAAAAAGAGTGCCAATTTAAACAAGAGCACACGTGGAGCCACTCCAAGCTTGCATGAATGGAAAAAGTGAGTTTGAGTTATCGGAAAAACCAATTTGGTTTTATGGAGAGAGGTTTTCAGTACCTCTAAATTATAGACTTATAAATTCTAAATTTAATTCATAAAAGTTACACAGTAGCATGAAGTAGCAAAATGTAAGGTGACATGTCATCAGTCACTGGGACTTAATGTATGGATTGCTCAAGAGCTGTGTTCAGGGCTGAAGGGTGCTTTGTGCATCCTCCTGACGGCTCTGCAGCAGGACCCGTGCTGACACCAGCGAGGATCTTGCCGCTCTGGGTCATGATTAGCAGGTGGGGATGTCCCACCTTGCGCTGACTGATGTCGGGATGGATGGATGGAGGAAATGGTATTTCTGGTGATGAAAGAAATCACTAGCTCAAAGTGATGCTGCGGCTCTAGGTAAACCCCTGGGTGTTCAGGGGAAACACGGGAAAAAGCTATTGCTTGCCTTAAATGAGTCAGGGTAATAGATTCTTCACAAAATAAAATGTCAGTACCTTGGGCTTTGCAGAGCAGAATCTTTTTTTTTTTTCCTTATCACCAAGCGCTCATGTTCAGGTTTTCCACTGCCACATTGACACCGTGATGCCACGAAGCCCTCACAGATGAACATGGCTGCAGTGTTACCAGGCTCTGCAGTGACTGTGGGAGTGGGGGAACCCCAGCTCCACCTGATTTTGGTGGTGGCTTTGCATGAGAAAAGGCTGTGGCTCCAGGGTCCCTGGATTAAACCTCCGGTGAGCCCATGGACCAGCAGAACGCCAGAACGACTTCGTGAGGATGTCCCATGGGCTAAGCATTTCACATGATGGTCTGAACACCTCTGCTGACATTTTTGCATTTTTCTGATGCAAAACAATCCCTCCAGTGAGCCAAGGAGCCCAACTGGCCCATTAGCATCCAGCTTTTGCCCTGCTCAGGCCTCCTGCTCTTTGCTGGAAAGGGACAGAAATGGTTGTTCCCATGGGCACTGCCCTGGCCGAGGCTTCCTCCTGCTCACCAGCTCCTCTGCGACCTGGGGCTGGGGAGGACAGCGTGGGTCTCCCTGCCCGGTGGTGGCTGTGTCATCCCGAACCTCGCCGCTGGCCTGGGGTCCTGCCTCCTTCACACTCAGCTGTGAGTAACCTGTCCTTATCCTTTAATTTTCTACATAAAATAGCGTCCTTCTGCCGCGTCCCCAGCTGGAGGAGGGGATGCACCTAAAGCTGGTTTTAGGAAGATGCATGAGTAAAAGTAAAGATTTCTCGGAGAGTGGTTCTCTGCTTTTCAAATGAGCTGACGAATGACCGGGAAAGCAAAATCTGGAATTGCTCCTGCTTTGTCTTGCCAGGACCTGAGGGGCTGAGGTTCGGTTCGGTTCTGATCCGGCACTTCCCAAAGAGCCTGGATGTGCTGTGTTAGTGTGTTGGGCTTCCTGGCAAGCTGAGATCCCAGTAAGATCCCCTAGTAATGGCTTCACACACGGACCCGCTTGAGTCCTGTGTGGCCACCCCAGGGATGCTGCGGAGGACTCGGTGCTTTAATCAGGCACTGCTGCAGTTTGCTGCCTGTGCTGCTTCAGCCATTAAACCCGGCAGAGCCGGGTGGGATCCGTCGGGTCACAAAAGGCACTTACCCACCCTATTTCCAGCAGAAGCATCCCCCAGCGACGCGAAGCCAGGGGAATGCAATTGCTTTAGAAAGCGGGCGCAGGAGAAGCGCGGGGTTTCGGCGGGTGCCACGTGCACGTCGGGAGCAGCAGCTTCAGGCGAGCCTGTGCCGGAGCAGAGCGCCCAGCTCCTGCAGACCTGAGTCCTGGGAGCAGCACCCCGATGGAGAGCTTGGGGTGAGCCAGCTGAATCCTCTGTCCTTTTAATGAAGCTTGTCCAGATCGTGCTAAAAATAAGTAGAAGTAACAATGGAGTTTTCATTTAAAAAATAAATACGGCTCCGACACTCAGAGATGTCACAGGGGACGCAGATTGCCGTTGCTCAGTATTAACTTGCTTCCCTTGCATATAGGACCAACTCGGGGCTTTGGCAAAGAGAACATTTCCCTGCTCTAGGTTTCCTTTGCAGAAATGAGGCTGCTTAACATCTGAAGCACAGCTTGGATTTCTTCTGAAAGATTCACCGCTACCTCTTGACGTTGGTCTTTAAAGCTGGCTGTGAAATCGGCCCAGGCAGAAACGCGGCCCCTTGTTGTGGGATCGCTGGTAAGGTGACGTGGGGGGTCCCGCTGGGGGAGGGTCTCCTGTGCTCCTCCACTGGCTGGTCCTTTCCTCGCACACCCCTGGGTGACGTGCAGCCTTGTTGGCACCTCACTGCTCACCTTGCCTGCTTTACCGCAGCCCACCTGGGAACTGCGAGTGACTGCAGTGCTTGTTAGGATTATTTTAAGAAATTACTTTTTTTTTCCCCTTTTAATTTTTAAAAATCCCCTGTATTTAATCCATGATAAATACTGGAATGGTGTTAAACTCACCATTCTGGCAGAAACTTGTGCCGTGCTTGTTCTTAACTGTGACTCACTGAAGAATGTTTTGCTGCGGGAAGAGCAAACAGCCCTGTTGCCAGCACCGAGGTGGCAGGATTGGAGCCTGAGCGGGAGACGTTTCTGATGGAACTGTTTGGCTTTATTTTATTTTGCATAAAACATGGTAGCCGGTGGTTGCTAGCAGCACTGTCTGTGCCGCCTGGGGTCTTGTGTGTGCTGGCGCTGACAGCCCTCTGCTCCTGCAGCTCCGGTGCCTCCATCCGTGCCTTTTCAAGGAGCCAGAGCGGGCAGGCACAAGGGAGCTCCCGTCCTGGGAGAGATGGGACTCGGCAGTGAGGTGCCTTTCGCCCAGCCAGGCTCTCTGCCGGCACCCCGGGATCAGCGCCGGGGAGGATGGGGGACAGCCGTGCAGCATCGGTCCCGCCGGGGTCTGCCGCTGCCTCCGTGGCGCAGAGGGAGCAGAGGGTGCGGGGACGAGCTGCCCTCGCTGGGGATGCGGGACGACAGCTTTGCTTTGCTGTTTCTTCGCTCTGTTTTCAGCAAGATCCTGCTCCAAGCTGAGAAAATGCCAGGGCTGTGGGGATTGTGCCTGGAGAGCTGCGGTGCAGGCATCGGTACTGGGTTTTGTAAGGTTAGGGGAAAGTACAGAGCAAGTCTTCCAAAGCCCTTGGGAGTGCAGAGCGTCAGGAAAACCTCCTCGCCAAATGAGGAGATAAAACCTCACCAGATGCAGCAGTGAGGTATGGACAGGGTAACAGCCACATCGGTTTACTTGCTGGGAAGCTGGTGTGTTCTAGAGGGGTAAAGTCCCTGATTATGCTGTAGGATTTAAAAATGTACTAAACTGCTGTCCCACAGTGGATTCTTTCCTAAATGGGGACATAAGCAGAAATACCGGTGGCTGAAATTCAGTGATGGAGAGCCGTGAAGGACCTTTCGCATATGCCAGTATGTCAAAGGTTTTTAAAAACCTCGTTGTGGATTAAAACAAGGAATTGATAATCTGGAGTTTAAGGCTCCGAGAGCCACTTCATTAGTAACTTTGCTTCTCAAAAGCTTTATGAACTTCTGGAGCAAACTCCCTGGATAAGTCTTGAAGGCAGAAATTACTGTGTCAGCTAGGAAGAAGGATTACAGATAACAGGGAATTAATACTGAAATGCATATGCTATAAATATAACAGGATTACATTCAAGTGTTATGTAAAGCCCCTTTTCCTTACTCTGAGTCTCCTCTGGTGGGCAAGGTAACCGTGGGCTCCGGCGCCAAGTCTCCGGGGGCTGCAGCGTGCGGTGGAGCAAGTGGGAGTTGGGGCTATCGGGGCACTATTCTGCATTTCCCACTTCTCTGCTTGCTCGCAGCTGCCGTTTGCTCGTCGGGCGACTCTGCTTCTGTTACCGCCTTTGCTGAAAGGGCTTTTTGTGTGCGTTGCACGGAGACCTGTTTGTTTGGCACATGTGAAAATGCCTGGTGGCCCGGGGCAGGGTGGGCTTGCGCAGGTCTGGGCAGCAGCACATCCCCAGCACCTCGCTGGGGGCCGCGGGTCCCTGTTCCAAGTCCCCCCCAGCCGCCTGGTTCTCCACAGCCTTTTATCCTCCTTTTCCCCCCCACTGGGGCTGCCTTTGGAAGCCATCTGGGGCGTCCCGCCAGGAAAAATCATTCCCCTCTTGCCCTCACCCCTCCGTCCCTTCCCGGTCGCTGCGGCGGGGCCGGCATCACTGCGGCAGCCGGGCACCAGCCCGGGGCTCAGAGGTTTGGCTGGAAATGTGCCTGTGCTCACCCGTCTCCTCCCTGCTGCACCGGCTGCTCGTGCTCGGGGCTCGTCCCCTGCTGGGTCTTCTCAGAAACCAAGGGACCATTGCTGGGAACGGTCCCTCGGCACTCTCCTGAAGTCCTAGCTTCACCGCCGGCTCTGAGAGCATCTTCACAGGGGCTCTTTGTGATACTGAGGCTCCTTGGTGTTGTGAAGCCATTTCTGGAAACTGGGTTTAAGCTCCTGCCACAGCATGCTTGAGCACAACAGCCTTTTGCTGAGCTCTCACTGCTGGCCATGTTCTCCGCGTGTCGGAGATGTTGTGGGCAGGGTGGGTGACCCCACTCCCCTCCTCGCTGCGGTGGGCACCCAGTGCCCTGCTTATGTGGAGCAAGCGCGTCAGCTGGTGCAGTAGCAGTGAAATAGCCGATAATAATAAATGTTTTCTGTGGCAACGGAGCAGGGGACAGGCAGAAGGATGGGGGAATGGGGCAAGAGTTGTAGGAGGAAGGTCTCAGCACCTGCACGGGAGCAGCGGACGGTGCGAGAGCTGCCCCGTGCTCTGCCCTCCTGCCCCGTCGGGGAGCGTGCCCCCTTGGGGACACCCGGCTGACAGTGACAGGGGACCCTCCAGGCCAGCGCTGCGGCTGCTCCTGCACCTCCGCAGCCCCTCCTTGGGGGGCCATCGGGAGAGAGGGTCACTGCGGGCAGTGCGCCCCGTCAGAACCTTGCGGGCTCGAGCGCTCTGTTCCAGGCATAGTCATGGATTTCTGAGCTGCTTGTTCCCTGTCTGGAATTGAATATTCTCAGGCACGTTTTTGTCCATTTCGTCCTCGTACCGCAGCTCAGATGAGATGCAGGCTTACTCTGAGGGCTGAGAGAGCTCTGTTAGGAGACCTTCGCCCTGCCTGCAAAGTGAACAGTAACTTTGTCCGAGGGATAATAAATCCCAGGCTCGTACAGTAAAATGCCGAATTTTGAAAATGAAGCATTTAAACCACAATACTGCAATCAAATTGCTAGCGAAAATCTCTCATGTTGGTGGTGAAGCTGGTGGTTCTTTGATCTCTCCCAGCTCAGATGTTGCTGCCAAAGAGACTTAAGCTTAAACTTCACTTTGTAAAATAGACTTTTTCCAACAGTTTCCTGTAAAAAATAATCTTCTCCTGAGCTCAGGAAGCAGGGAGGAATGGCCAGCCCCACAATGAGATTTCCAAATCAAATAGCGCAGAAAGGAGCCACTTTCAACTGCTGCTATTTCTTCTATAAATCCTGTGCTTAATCCGCAGAGCGGCTGTGGGGTAATTCATCATTTCAGCTCCACAAGCGCAAATGTTGCGGTGGGGCTGGGGTCTGGCAAGGTTGAGTTGGGGCTGGCGGCGGCCGGTGCTGCTCCCGGTGAGCAGCGTTATCCTGCAGCCCTGGGGCCGGTCGAGCTCCCTCGTCCCGCAGGCTCGGTGTGCCGCTGCTTGCCGGATCCCGGCCGTGCCCTGGTGGGAAAGCCGGAACGCGAGCGGCACTCTGCAAATGGCCGAACCGGAGCCGGCTGCTGTGGGAGCTCAGCCCGGTGGGTTGCAAAGCCCTGGTGCCCCTCTTCAGCCCTGTTCCTGCTCCTCACCAGTTCTTTTTGGCCACATCCATGGAGCAGATCCAGCTCTCCCCCAGGCACTGGGACTTCAAGCCCGGTTGGTCGGGCTGCTCGGGGCTCTGAACCCCCTTCCTGCCCTGAGCCGCTGGAGCCCTGGCTCAGTAGAGCCGCCTGGCACTGCCAGGGCTGCGGTGCCGGGTGCAGCAGAGAGGTGCCCGCCAGTTTGCGTGGCAGGAAACAGAATTATTACATGGGAGGGAAGAGGGAATCTTATTACGCAGTTTGGAGTGGTCTGAGATGGCTCTCTGCGGTGGCTAATTGGGCCGAGGTGCAGCAGAGCCGTCACCGTCGCTCACCAGTTTTTTCCAGCCCGTGCCGAGCAGCTTTGAACTCGTCTGTGCCTCTGGGCATCCGACCTGCTCCTCTTGCCCTGTGCACCAGGAGATGCAGGATGCCTCGCAGCTTCTGCTGATGTATTTTCCTTTTTCCCCTGGCAGGAGGTAGAAGGGCCCAGGCCCCCCCAGCCCCTCTGTTTTGCTCCCAGCCCCCCCTGCAGCCTGTGGCCATGGGAATTGCTTCCATGCCACACGAGGTGTGTATCATGGCTACTCAAATAACACGAACAATCCCCCGCTTTTTCTTTTGATCTGGAGCGAGTACACTTCCAGCGTCCCACCGTGACCGCAGCTCGTGCTCGCCTGCCTTGCAAAGCCTTGGCTGTGAAGTGAACACAGTGGTTGTGGGGATCAGCTGCTCTCTGCAGCCCCTTGTGCTTTGCTGGGCTCCCCTCCCCTGTCCCCATCCCCTCCCTGGGGACCAGCCCCTCCGCCGGCTCCAGGCTCCCGCCTGGGACGGGACCTTCGTGAGGAGCCCTGCAAAGTGTGAGCAGGTCTGGTTTGGTGCTTCTGAAGTTGTTCCTTACCTCAGAGCAGAGTTTTGCAGCATGAGCACACTGCTGGGGGATTTCCGAGATGTCCCGCACTGTGAGACTGCTGGGTGAGGCGATGGTGGAGTGAGTACATGATGCCAACCCTCGCCTTCCCCTTGCAAGAAGCACAATTAAGGTTGGCTGATGGGGTTTTCCAGCAGACACGTCGCTGTGTGCAGGGCCATCGGCAGGATCCGGCAGGCTGTGGGAAAGGGGCCGGGCTGGTGAAGGGGCTGGTTGTGCTCAGCTTTATCGTGGAAACTGGCCTTGCTGGTCTGGCATTGGTCGTGGAGATGGCAGGTTTGGGTGGCAGTGGTGCTCGGGCTCATGTGGGAAGCTTACGCTCATATATGGCTTTGGGCTTGGTGCTGTGTGATACCTAATTAAGAAGCTGGAGTGAAACAAAAATGTCATGGCACATGGTAAATGGTTTAAAAAACAGCTTTTCTACCAGTCTCCACAAGCAAGACTTTAGGGCAGACTGGAGTCTCAGCCTGCAATGCAAAGCTGTCCCTTGCCACAGCGGGTTCACAGCTCCGGAGCATGGCTGGGGCATGCAGACGTGCTGCCGGAGAGCTGCCGTGCTCGGCAGGACGGGGAACGCTCCTGCCGAAAGTGAGGCACACCATTCATTTATAGATGAGCTGCTATTTTTAGATCTGTCTTTTTTTGGTAGCTGTGGATGACCCTAATTTTGGCTGAGGAGCTTAGAAAAGCTAAGAATGCAAGGTTACTTTAATCTTCTTAAAGTTTAAAAATCATCTGGGATTCTTCTGTTTGATAGTGCTGGAGGCGCTTATCTCCCCGTAGAAACCTTGTTTCTGTTTTGCAGTAGGTCGTGAAAAATTCTTTTGCAGCAACGCGTGCCAAATTGCAACATTCTGCACTTTTTGTCTTAGGAAACTTTACAGATGCTGATGCTCGGCATGGCGAGGTGCTCGGCAGCTCCTCCGCACCACGCCGGGAAGGGGCACCACGATGCTGGGCTGGCAGCATCCTTGCTGCCATGCTGCAGGTCTAGGGCCAGGTGGGTCCCAACCAGAGTTTTGTTGAGCTCTCTTGAGAAGCAGACCCTGCAGTCCTCGGCACAGGCAGGTTTCTGTCGCCGAGCTGTGGGACGGGTGCATTCGCCACTGGAAAACCCTGGCGGGATCTCCCTGCCATCAGCACAGTGCCATCTTTCTGCCTCCCCATGAAAAGGGACATAAAACTCCCTGGAAGAGCTCGTTCCTGAGGCCAGCGACGAGCCCATCTCCTCCCCAAGCAGAGAGCAGTAAATCTCCGTATGAAGCTGTTGCTGACACATTCATGCTCCTCAGGTACCTCGTAAAGATGCTGTGGGGCTGGACGGCTCTCAAGCGCTTTGTAGAGGAGCGGTGCGGGTAGTGATGGATTCCCGGAGCCAGCACCTCTCCTCTCTCCTGTGGCAGCATCCCCCTCCACAGGGTTTGTTCCTCAGCCAGCTCCTCTCCTCTGTGGGAGAGACCCCCCGGTTTGGTCGGGCGGCAGGAGGGGGAGCGTGCCCAGGCACCCACCGTGCCTTGGCCGGCGGCGGGCAGGGCTGGCGGAGCGGAGCAGAGCCTGCACCCACAGCTACCGATAAAGTCGGGAACGGCAGCGTGTGCGTGGGGCTGGATGGCCGTGGCATGTCCCCAGGGGGAGCTGTGCATGCCACCCAAGGGTGCGGGGAGGCTGGGTGGCCGCAGGGCAGCGAGCCGGGCTGAGCGTGGCTGCTGCGGCCCTTGCCGCGGGCGCACGTAGCTGTATCTCAAGGCAATGCGCTCCCCCGAGCCTTTGCAACCCCAAATCGGTCGTGCCCCGGAGTCTGTCCCCACAGCCCATCCGCTGCCCTAACGAGCTCAGCCGGTCGGCAGAGGTCCACCAAGGCTGTGAGTTGGGGTACTGGGACGTGCCTGGGGCTCCAGAGAGCCCGTAGGAACAGGGAGTGCTGTGAGGACTGGTCCCAGTGACATCCCAGCACTCTTAGATGAGATCGGGTGCGAGGGAGGACGCGGGAGCTGAGCTGAGGCGAGGGGGGGGTCAGGCCCCCAGACGGCATTGCCCCACGCTGCCACACTGCCCTGCAGTGCTGAAACCATTTGGGTTTTGCTCGTGCTTCGGGGCGATGTTACGGCGCGGCTGCAGGAACCATGACAGAAAAATTCAGGTTTGCAGATTTTCTGCCTCCCTGTCCCATAATGCAGCCGTCTGCGAGCAGTGGCACATCTTCATCTCATTTAACACAAGACTAGGCAAAAGTAGGGACTATTATGAATCAGAACAATTCAGTGTGGTACGTCACGAGTGACTGGCAATCCGCGTTATCCTCGGCGGCTCTGCGCTGGAAGCAGCAGCCAGCAGCACAGCATTAGCACGGTGCTGCTGGCTCCTGGCACAGCCGCTGCGCTGCCTCTGCAAACCAGCCTCCGCCGGGAACGCTCCTTACTGTCCTGCTCAGTTGCACAACTGAAACTAATAACAGTGATGCACCACCCTACAGCATCCAGATGTGTCTGGACATGATGCTATGCTTCTCTGCAGTTCCTCAAGTTTTTATATGTAAAACAGAAGTTTAAGCCAGAAAAAAGTTATTAGCAGGTGTCAGTATTCGGCAGCAAATAACTGTGTGGTGCGTGTCAGCTTGGCGTGCGGCGTTCCCGGTGCGTGCAAGCGAGGATTGCTAATGGTGCAGCTGGCAATAGTCTGTCATTAGACTGCTGTACCCTGAAAGGCTGACCTCAAAAACTTGCAAACCATAAGACAGATAGAAGTCTTACTTAATAAGAACATATAAAGATCAAAACATAGAATATTTAAGCTGATATTATGCAAGAGAGCTCTTTTAAGTCGTGATTTGTAAAGACAGTTCAGATAATTTCCTGAAAGACGTACTCATAATGATTAATTTAGAATATGTTTAATTCAAGTTAGAGATCAAAGAGAAAGCATTTCCCCCTGTAATGCTGTTTGCATTTTTACACTTTCACCATATTCCATTGGACTGGGGGAATGTCTGATTTGTCCTTCGTTGCAATTTCTCCGTGTTAAAATTGCAGAGGAAAGTATTATGTAGATGTTCATGGTAATCTGGGGCACGGGTAGGGAAAGGGAGAAAGGCCTGGAGCAAAACTGGCTCTGGGAGGAGAGGAGGGGTGCGATGCTGGGGGTGGCGAATCGTCCCCTCTGCTCTTCTCGTCTGGCTAGAAAGGTTCACGCTTCCGCGGCTTTCTCTGGCATTTTCTGTGACTGTTGTTTGTAACAGACTTTCCTGAGCGGGAAAGTTCAGTTAGCGTGAGTAGGACAGAGCCCGCGTTGCTGCAGCGGGGTGAGCGGTGCGCCTGGCTGGGGCTGCCTGCGGCAGGGCAGGGGCCCCGGCAGAGCTGCCAGATGTGCGACGCACCGCTGGCAGCGGAGGGGGAGGGAGAGTGCACGTGTTGCGGCAGCTGCTTCGGTTCTAACAGCCCTTCAGGTCTAACTGGGAATAATTTATGAGTACGTCTTTATTTCTGCAACTACAATTTCTGTTGTATGGTCAGTTGTTTTGACCTTTGCGGCTGTGTCAAAAGTCACTTTTAGTGCAACCTGGGAAGTAATCTTTCCTAGAGGAAGAAAATAAACTCTGTATTTATTAGGAGGACATCCAGTCTTCCTAACGCATGTAACAGCTGATCTGGGAAGGTTATTTTGTGCCCGATAGGCGAGCAAGGCTTGGGTGTTCGTTCTGCTGCTCTCAAGATGCTGCTGCAGTTCCTCTTTGCTCAAGCTCCATGTCGCTGCTTCAGTCCTCATGGAAAAAATGAATATTATTTAATGAAAGAACAATAACTTGCTCTAACTTGGGAAAAGGGATTTGGATTCTGTCAGGTTTCGTTATCCCTTTCCATTCTGTGCCCTTGTGCCTGAGCCAGCCGCACAGCCTGTACCGGGCGGTGGTTGTGTTTGACAGTGATGGATGATACACGCAGAGACTCAATTAGCCTATTAATAAAGCACAATCTAGGCCACGGTTTTCCAAGTTCGGCACCTAAATCTGTATTCAGGCTCATAAATGAGCGGCCTCGTTTCCCGAGCAGCGGCCGGCAGTGCCAGTGACAACCGTGTCCTGGCGAGCCGGCCGGCAGCTCCCCGCTCAGCCGAGCCGGAGGCACTTTTGCTCCGCGTCCCTGGGCGTAGCAGGGCGGTGGGCAAGGGGTGCAGGCCTGAAGGGTCTGGTTTGGGGTGGGCACCACGGCCGCGGGGACCCAGCCCGGGATCGTCGACATCTGCGGCCCCAGCGGGAGCAGCAGCCGCCGATTCCCAGCCTCGTTAAATGAATGTCTCTGCAGAAGGGAGGTGGGGAGGGCTGCGCGGCGAGGTGGGCGTTCAGCCCTGCCAGGGCCGGCGTCCTGGGGGACGCTTCCTTTGCCGGCCCAAGGGGTTTGCCTTTGGCTGGAGCTGAGCGGTTGCGCTCAAATTCCAGGTTTCTGGTCCTCGAGCTGTGCAAAAGGGGACATGACTGGTGCGGATGGCCCTGGGGTCTCCACCGTCCCTCCTGCTCCCAATGCGTCTGCTTTCCCCGCTGTGGACTGGCGTCTCGTTCCTCTGCTGACTGGTCTCTGCTGGACACGGTCTGAGGAAGCTTCCTGAGCCCAGGGCAGCGCCGGGGGTGGCCGTGCCTGGGGGTGGCCGTGCCTGTGGGCTGCGTGGGAGCCGTGGCTGCAGGGCTGCAACAAAATGGCTGACCTGCGCGGCTGCGGGGGGCCAACCAGCACCATCAACCCAGCCCGGTGAGGGTCCAGCGTGCAGGGCGGGCTGTGGCTGGCAGCAGCTGAAATGCAAGTTTCACTGTCCGAGTATGGAAATGGGAATGTTTCATTTTTTCCAATGCCAGGTGCATTTGGACATCATAGCAAGGGTGAACAGCAGGCTGTGCTGTTTGGCCTCTGGAGGTGGGGGGATGCAGGAGAGGAGAGCAGGCAGAGATAATTCCTGAAATCTTAGCTCTGCGCTCTCAGAGCATCGTTCCCATCAGCTGGCAGGACTTGCTGCCTGTGGGGAGTTCTGGCTTTTTATGGTCTCAGCATCTCCCAAGGACTGGGATGGGTTTGGCAGGACTGCTGCCTGCTCAGCTCCAGCCCATCTCCCCAGCCGTGCTGTGGCTGCAAAACACTTCAGCTGCCTCAGTGCAAGCTCTCATGGCACCACTCTCAACACTCTCCTGCTGCTTCACCTTCTTTTGGCCCAGAACAGCTGCCTCAAGTCTCCATTTCTACAACAAGGAGAGTTGCTTAAAAACACAGTAATAAATTGGGGAAGAGCGTGAGTCAGCTGAGCTGAGCCAGGCTGGGATTCACTGCGGTGCCCAGCCAGCAGCCGTCCCCAGCTGCAGGCTCTGCAGGCTTTTGGCTGCTCCGCTGTATTTTAAGAGCAGGGTCCAAAAGCCCAGCACTGTTTTACTTTGGCATGAGGTTTGGTGAGCCTTTTATGCCAGGCTGCAGGGTCGGGCTCCTCCAGGTGCGCACGAGGGCAGCTTGCTGTGCCATGCGAGCAGCGGCAGCCCGGCTGGCACGAGGACACTCGTCCTCTCGGGTGCCAAACAACCTTGTGGCCCCATGAACAGCAGCACCTGGAGTCCTCGGCTGCATTCGCTTGGGGCGGTGGGTGCCCAGCATCCCCCCGAGGAGCTGTGGTGCTGGAGCAGGATGCTGACCCACGGCTGCTGCATGGGCAGCGTGAGCAGCGGGACTGGGCTGGGGCTGGTTCTGGGCTGCAGCTGCAGGGGCATCGCAGGTGCCCTCAGGACAAAGCAAGGAGCTGGCAGCCATGGCTGGGGCTGCCGTTGAGCGCTGGTGTTCAATGGCACCTGCTGTGGCAGCAGCAGCCGTGGGAGGTGGTGTCACACGTAGCAGTCTCCCCGATGCTCCTTGGAGGGTCCTCTGTGATCCCTCCCGGGGGCTTCACTTGCAGGAAAGCAAAACCTCACTGTTACCCCCAGTGTGTGAGAGCAAAGCCGCAGACCTGTTTATTGGCCCAGGGAGGCTTTGCAAACCACAGGCCAGAGGAGCTTCGTGTCCCGCAGCCGCTGGTGTGGCTGGTGCAGAGCCCGAGCAGAGCTGAGCAGAGCCCGCTCGGCCACGTCAGGATGCTCTCCCGGGGAGCACCCAGCTGCTGCAACTTCACCTCAAAGTCATCTCATCTGCTCAAACGAAGCTCTTCTGGAGTCCATTTTCTCTTGCATGTGCACGCAGCCCACAGGGACACGGCTACAAGGCTGACAGGGGGGGTGCTCTGGTTAATCTGCAGGATGTGATGCTTCTGAGAACAGTAAACATGCCCATGTCCCTCACTGGGGGCAGAGACATCTGAACACCCCCGAGGACTCAGGCTATGACTTGGTGTCTTTTAACGCTGTATGTTTTACAGTGCATCAGTCGCTGCATAAAAAGGTGCCCTTGGCTGCATCCCAAACAGATCCCGTCAAACACATTTGCCACGGGAGGCTTTTTGAGACTTGACTTAAGCTTGGCTGATGCCCGAATGCGTCCCACCCCATTGAGCGAGCGAGGGGCGAAGGAGGGGAGAGCAGGGACTTGCTCCCGGGGCTGTCGGGCTGTGCAGATCAGCCCATGCCTTGGCGGTGGCTTGAGACAGCCCTGGGGAGGGGGGGATGCCCGAGGCTGCAGAGATGAACCTCAGAGGCAGCCGACGGATCCTCTCCATTGCCTCTAGGTATTTTGGTGAGGCTGCCCTGCGATGCGGTGAGCACAGGGCCAGGCTCTGGGAAATGCAGGCGGTGGGGCAAGGGGAGGGCTGGAGTACGACCGCAACGGCACCAGCCCCGGGGCAGAGAGTTGAGGCACAGTCACCAGCAGGATTTCCAAAGGAGGCTTCACATCAGCAATTGCTTCGAGGCCATAGTCTTCTGGGAGCAGCAGGGCCCGGCGAGCATCCCCAGCCCCTCTGCAGGGGTGTCCCCTCTGCTGCTCCATCTGGCGCAGGGGCCGTCTGTCCTTCCCCTTCCCTCTGGTTTGGCCGGAGCTGGAGTGGGCACCTCACACCCCACATCCCCCCCCAGCCCTTTTCTCTGTGCTGTGCGGCCGATTCTCCTGCTGACTTCCGTGGGCGACTGCCCAAGACGCTCCATCAGCCCATTGCCGCTGGCCAAGCGCCAGCGCTGCAGCAGCCGGGCGAGCAGGACAGGCTCTCCCCGCACGGCTGCCTGCGAAGGCAGGGTTTGCAGCCCCGGACCGGGATGACCCTGCTCCGGCGGCAGCGCTGCCTGGGGGTCACCCCGTCAGATCGTCTTTGCTGCCCTGGTGCCTGCCACATTCCGGCTCCAGCACTGAGGGCAACTCATTTTAGCACCTGCATAACTGCAGCCTCAATTTCATGACTCTCTAAATGAAGCACTGTTTATTTAAAATGCAGAGGCATTCATCGTACTGTACCAAGCCCCAGGAACAGGTTAATGCCAGACCCGTGGGGTTCCCCGATTGCATGGCCTGCGTCTGCTGAGTGATTATTTGATCAGATAATGCACGTGTTAAATATATTTGTGAGGAGACAGAAACCTGTGTTATCTGAAGGAGGCAGCATCGGCTGTCAGGAGCAGCCTTTGATCTGCAGAGACACGGCACTGTAAAGCAGATCCCCCATCGACTGCAAGGTAAAGCAGATCTCCCATCAATTGCAAGGTAAAGCAGATCCCCCATCGACTGCAGCGCAGCCGTTCCCGGGTCCTTCGACAAATCCCAGAGCGGGGCCGAGGGCAGGCAGCAGGGAGGGCTGGCAGGCTGAGGGGCCAGATCCTGCCAGCGCGTCCCCGTCAGCCCAGGCACCTGGGTACTGTTTTCTGGGTGCCATAAGGGGGCAGAGAGAGCAAGGTCCAAGCGATTTTACCTCTTCTCCCTCCCTGGCCCCAGGTGAGGGGGTTTCCCAGGGCAGCAGCACCTGGTTTAAGCTTTTCAGAAACACATAAAATACTGGTTTTGATCCCAAACCTGGCACAGACTGAGAGGACCCCACTCTTAGCCAGCGCTGAGCCTCAGGGGGCGAGACCACCACAGAGGTACAGCTCTGCTCGGCTCAGAGCCGTTCTCCCGGGACGGATCCTGCGGGCAGCTGTGCTGAGCAGAGAGAGGTTCATGAATTATCCAGCTGTATCTGGGTTCTTGTCCATGAGCAAAATGTTACACTGGTCAATTATAAATTGGATGGAAAATTTTGGAGTAGTTAAATTGCTGTCATATAAGGGGTATACAGTGTTGCACAGCTGCCTGGGCAAATCCCATTGCTGATGAATCAGCTCTCGTGGGGGGGGCTCTGTGGCCCTTGGGGGTGCAATTCTGGAGAGCAAAGCAAGTGTTGAACCAGAGGAGCCTCGATAAAATTCCTAATTCCTCTTGGCTTACTGACTTCAAACCTTTAGCTTGTAGGAAAGCCATTTCTGGAAAAAATAGCAATCATCCTTTTGACAGAGAGGATGCACAGCCCATCTCCAGCAGTGACCCCCACGGCTGGACAAGCTGAGAGTGGGGTCCTGGGGAGCTGTGAGTGGGTGTCAGCGGGGTCCTGGCATCCCCGGCTCTCTCGGGTGCTGTATTTCCACACCAAATGCAGGCGGGACCATGGTGTCCTTTGCAGCATGCAAATTAACTGTGTGCTTCAGTCTTTGCAGCACTGGAAATTAAATTTTTAATAACTTTGAGTTGTATCAGATTTTATATCTATAATACTTTAAAATTCACCATTAATGTTCTATCTAGCCCTAGCTCTAAGTTGTACTGGTGCACAGGAACTTATAAAGCTGTAATTCTCATTGCCCAGACACTCCTGCTCTCTCCAGAGTGGGGCTCTGGCAGCACAGACTGGTCCTGGAGAAAGTATAAATCTGTGGCATCCCTCTGCCACAGCCCGCAGCAATGCAGAGCCCCAGGGACAAGGAACGGGGAAGGCTTTTTCCTAAAAGCTCAGTAGCAGAAAAGGGCACAGAAGAAATATGCCAAAACCAGGCAGGTCAGCACCGGATTCATGCCGTAGTGCCAGACCAGGGGAAGACTGAGCCAGGAGAGAGCGAAAGCAATGAGCTGACAGTGACCTGTGCCGTGCCTACGGCGAGGGAGTCCAACAGGGATCGCAACAGCAGCAAAGCTGCGACCTTGCTGGTCTGCCTGAAAACATGGGCCAGGCAAACAGACCCCAAAATTCACAGCTTCCCCGCCTAACGCTTCACTATGACTATGACTTGAGCTGCGGGGGTATTCCCAGACAGGCTCTGACCTTGGTCACGGTTTTCTTTATGCTTTTAAAATACCCTGGGTGTTTTGTGGCGTGCAGGCCGTGTTTGGGGTTGTTGCCATTCTGCTCTACTCGCACTCTCACCGGGCTCTCACCGCACGCTCCGTCCTGGCAGCTTCGCCTCCGCAGCGCTGCCTCGAGCTGCCTAGACGCAGATTTGTTGTCCAAGTGGCCGTGGTTTTTGGCCGATGCTGCGGTCTCCTGCCGAGCCCCGGGCAGCCTCAGCATCTTGCCTGGATGCGAGCTGCAGGTCTCTGGACGGGGATGGGGACGGGGACCAGTGCGTTATGGGGTCCTGCTCCCGGCTGCTGTTGGGCTGCCCCTCGGGTGGGATGGGAGACGGTTTCCGAGCTGAAAATATCGCTGGTGAAGCACTACGGAAGTTGGCGGGATTTGCACCATCCTTGGTGTCACTGTACAAGTTTTGGACCCTTGACCCACCCAGCACACTCCAGCTCCTCTGCTCCACTGCCCTCCTCCTCCCACTTTGTAAATGAGTTTCTTTGTCTTGCAGAGAGATGCCAAGGGCCAGTACCTGTTCGACCTTCTCTGCCACCACCTGAACCTGCTGGAGAAGGACTACTTCGGCATTCGGTTTGTGGACCCTGACAAGCAAAGGGTGAGAGTCCTTCCTGCCCGCGCTGGGTAATAGGGTTTCTTGCAGCTCGGTGGCATCAGACTGGTCCTTGCTGCTGCAAGCAGCAATAAATGGCTGCAATAAAATTCGGTTTAGGCAGCGATGAGGGGCTCTTCCCCAGCAGTTCTCTGCTGCCCTGCTGCTGGGCAAGGGAGATTATGGGTTCCCTGACAGCGTCATTGCTTTGCCCGTGGGAAGGGCATCTGCTCATGGCCCCCTGAGCACCCTGGGGAGACCCCTCGCCCCTTCCCACCTCCTCTGCTAGAGCCAGGGCTGAGTCTTGTGCTGCAGCCCTGGCGAGAGGGGTGCTGGGGTGCCACCGGGCTCTGGCAGCAGCAGCCTCAGTGTCCCAGCATCACTGACACGTCCTCGGTGTCGGTTGGAATGTGTGAGCCCGGAGGAACTCGCACGGCTCTCGGAGCCCTGCGTGAGCGGTGAAAGCATCTTGCGTTTGCAAAGTGAGAGGATTTGATGCAATTGCAAAGGTGAAGAGCGAGATCTCCTGACACTGGGTTTGCAGGACTATTTCTAGCTCGGGGTTGAGTTTTAACACCGAGATCAGGCCATGCGACAGCTTTGTGCCAAGAATCTAAACACTTGTGCGTGTTGCCTCGGGCAATGGAGAGTGAAACAAGACGTCGGAGTGCATGGAGCCGAGAGCCCCCGCGGCAGGACCTGATCTGATCCGGCAGCGCAGCTGCCAGCACGCATCCGTCCCGCTGAGTCCCTGGGCAGCTGCAGCAGGTCGGGGCGGAGGGCGGCACAGCCTCTCGCAGGGGCAGAGCCCCACGGGTGGGTCCCGTGTGCCGCGGTCCCAACGAGCTGGATTTCCACGCAGAAGTTGTGTGAGTGAGCCCTGCCGCTTCTTCAGGGTTGACTGTCCACGCGCCTTTTAAAACAGGCGCAGAACGCGAGCTCTGCACAAACCCGTTAAATTGCTGCTTGCTGTTAGAGCACTTGAGGTGTGTGAATGAGAAGTGCTGTGAACGCGCTTGCAGGCGTAGCTATTAATAACAATCTTGTGTTGCACTTCCTGCTGATCAATATAAGCCACCGTAACAAACAATTTCTGCTCCCCAAGGTACCTTCTGCGGTGTCTGTTATAGGGAGCAGCCGCTGTTGAGCAAGGAGCTGGGTGCGGGGCTGCTCCCTCACTGCTCTCTGCAGTGGGATGGGGCCCACATGAGCCCCTCGCTCCCCCCGTCTCCCTTCCAGGGGCACTCACTGACACTCACGTGGCTTTTCGCACCCAGAGCAGTAGCTCCTCTCCCTTGTCCTCCCCACCTTGCTAAGTCATGGCCATCAGGGAGCACGTGATGCTGCTGCCTCTCGTGGGGTCTCACCCCTCCATGTCGCCTGTGCCCCCCCAGCTTGTGTTTTCTGGGCTCTCTCCCTTCCAACTTCTCCAGCCTTCTCCCAGATTTGCCTCCTGGCCATCGTTGTCACACTGATGCACGACCTGTCTGAGGGCTGGATTTGCAGCGGGCTGTGGAGTGGTGGCTCTTCAGCGCTGGAGAGCAGCATTTTTCTTGCACGATGCTGAGGGATTGTTAACTGCTGCTCCACTTGTGTTGGCTCTTTTTGGTGAATTGCATCTTTAAACACATGTAGAAATAAAACCCTGTGCATAATGCATTATTATGCATCATCTCTGTGGGCACAGTTGGTGGAGAGAGAGTGCTGCTGAAGTCTGCGTGTACCGAGAGCTCCGCTTGGCACTCCGGAAAACCCCTCGGCACAGTCACTGCGTGGAGGAGGTGTACTGGGATTTTTTTCTCGGAGCGTCTTCTCATGCAGCAAATGGGTGGGCACATGGAGAACGCAGGGTCTGTGTCTCGTCCGAGCTTGTGCAAGAAGAGGACATTTCTCTGCTGTCGTGTGTGGTGGGTCAGTGCCCAGGGCCAGATCCTGCTTCTCCTGCGCTCTGGATGCCAAGCCCAAAGCAGGCGGTGGCTGCCTGCAGCAGCGTGGGAGCCCCTCTGGGAGAGGGGCACGGAGGTAGAGCTGGCACGCTCAGTGATGCCGGCGACACTCCTTTTAACGGTGCTTTGCTTCTCCTGGGAATAATCTGACTCGGTTCAGGCCATGAGGGTTGAGGCAAGAGCCATCACTCAGCTTTGAGCAGCATCCCCGGACAGAACTGCTTGGGGGGGGAGACCCCTCCACAGAAGAGCCACCCCCAGCCCTGCAGCTCATGGATGCTGTGGGTTTAGCATTTCCTTGGCTGACAGCGCAGCGTCAAAGCCTGTGATGAACTAAGCTGCCACTTCCATCCATTATTTCTGATGCACAAGTCAATATTTCATATTGAAATTGTGCTCTGCTGGGGCTGGGGAGGGCCCGGGGGGGCACAGCGAGCGGGGCCGGACTCTGCTCCTGCCTGGGGCTGGGCTGGGAGCCACAGCCATCGTGTGATGTGGGAGAGGCGGCTGCCGCAGCCCGCAGCGTGCTCCAGGCACAGCTACAGCTCCTGCCGGGAGGGCACTCGGCAGTCATTGAAAAACCGCTCAATTTTTAAGGGTGGCCGGGAGGAGCCTGTGCACTGCCCTGGGGCTGCTGCACGTGAGATGCTGCTATTGAGAGCACAGGGCCATGGGCAACAGAGATGCTGAAAAGTGAAGGAAAAGAGGGAAAAAATCCTCCCTCCTTACCCATCATTTCCTGGTACTCTGTTGAGTCTGGGTCAGAGGATGCTGATGCTGGCGCTCAAACCATTTCAGCCCAGTCCAAAAGACAGTGGTGCTTCTTCCCAGCATGGTGGGGACTGCTGCAGGCCCCCTCCCGCCTCCTCTGCCGTCCAGCTTATGGATCTGCCACAGCACAGGCTTTTATTTCAGGCAGAGGGGTTTTTTTGTTTCTTTAATTTTGCCCTGAAGAGTCAATGTTATTAACTGAAAGTATTTGTTACTGAGTTGCTTCAATTGCCTTCTTTTTTGTTTCAGCATTGGCTGGAATTTACCAAGTCAGTTGTGAAGCAGATGAGGGGTGAGTATTGCTGCGAGCAGATGTCCTGGACAGGCAGCGTGTGCTCCTTTCATTTTAGATGTATTTCCATTTTCTCCAGTCCTTCCCCTCTGGGGTCAATTCCCAGCACATCTCCCAGAAAAAGGACCTTTTCGATTATCCACAAAGCTCTTCTGCTGGGTCAAAAGTGGGATCATCCTCCACCGGTCCCACTGCAGTCACAACCGGCCATGCCACCCCCCGGCACGTGGGCACGGGGCACCGGCCCTGCCGGAGACCAGGACACAAATGATGGGGATGAGCAAACGAGATTCGCCAACACGGGGGCCCGCCTGGAGAGCGGGATGCACAGCCGGCAGACAGTGCCGCGGGCGCTTCCCCAAGGCTTTACTGGCGACATCTGCTCCCACCATGGCCACCACAGTGGGGAATAGCCCCGTGCCCATCTGCTCCCTCCTTACCAAGGGCAGCTGAGTCTGTTTGGGGATAACAGGGACGGCAGGTGAGACCCCCAGCAATATCCGACCGCCTCCTTGAGCGGGGTTATTCGGGAGGACGAAGGGGACAGACCCTGCCATTTGGTGACCGCGATGTCGCTGTTCTTGCTGCAGCCCAGCCTCCCTTCACCATGTGTTTCCGCGTGAAGTTTTATCCCACGGACCCCGCTGCTCTGAAGGAGGAGATCACCAGGTAAGGATGGGGCACCTGGCGCGAAGGCTTGGCCAAGGCAGGAACACGCTCTGCCGAGCTTCATTTTATAGTCAAGGGAGAGCAACAGCCATTTAGATTTCCAGACCAACCTGAACATTTCTGGATTGTCCCAGCTGCGGGGGAAAAGTGTGGAGCTCCCACCTGTGCTTTGTGTGTGGAGCCGCCATGCCTGGCGGGGAGCACTAGCCGTGGGTTTAAACCCACTGACTCGGTCTTCGGCCACAGTGGGTTACAAAAACCACGTTTCCAGGGCAAAGTGCTCAAGAGTGCTGCACTGCTCACCGTAACGTCCATCACGGCTTCAGTACCATCCTGCCAATGTGGAACGGCTCCTGGGCTGCACCAGGTGCGTGCCCTTCCCTGCAGCTCTCCAGATTCTCTCCTTCCAGCTGGAACGCCCCGGTCCCGGTCCCGGTCAGTGCAGGAAGGTCGTGGGTTCAAGCAGGAGCAGCAGTTCTCCTGCAAGAGTCCATGTTCTGCTTCTGCTAATAGTCTTGCCGCTTCTGAATCAGCTGTTAGTGCCACTGCCTGCGCACGTCCTTAGCTCAGGGTGTCATTACGTGTGCTTGGTCTGTTGGGAAGGGTTTGAGTGTCTCCAGTTCCCTTGATGTCCCCTGGAAGTAATTAGCCACATCTCTTTTACGTAAGGGGCATGAACGCTCTGGGAGAAATGGGTGATAAACTGTGATGCAGAAACCTGACAGCACTTCTCTCGAGTTTCTATCTTTAGGGGCTCTTCATGCCACTCTTCCTGCCAGAAGGAAGGACGTGAAGAGCACTCACAGAGAAATTGCAGCAGCTTTGGAAAACAAGCTGTGACTGTGGACCTCCGGGGCACGACAGCCCAGCCCCCCCCCGCCTGCCGTGGTGTGGAGGATCGGGTCTCTGCCTGAGGCAGCTGGGCTGGCGCCTTTGCTGAAGGTTTCTGCATTTTTCCCCTGGAACCTTTTGCCATTATTGCTGCAAATAATTCTTAGCTGTCTTTACAAGCCTGGGGTTTGTTAGAGAGAAGGTAATAAAAATGGCATGGACAGGGTGCAAGCACGCTGGAGGGAGCGTGCCAAGGGCGCAGAGCACTGCCGTGGCACGGGCAACCCGTCGTCCCCCACCAGCCCGGGACCCCCAGGGCAGGACCCCTCGCTCTGCCGGCAGCTCGCCGCTGCAGTGCCTCCACTGCTGCTACACCCAGCGCAGGGTGCAGACTGCATCATTTGCCCACCGTGCAGTGGTGCAGGGGAGCGAGAAGAGCTTCAGCCTCCCCCGAGGGCTGGCCGGGTGACACCAGCCTTGCTTTTGAGTTCCCAAACACGGCAGGTCTTGGGTACGCAGGCTTTCGTTAAATGCTGGATAAAATTTGCTAGAGATGTTTAAAGGTGCTGTGGGGAATTCTGCATTGTAAGACAAGGCAAGGGTGTGAAAGGCAGCCTGTCAGCGTGCCGTGGGACGGGGAGCAGACCTGGCCCGCAGTCTCAGCCTGGGCTTCACACAGGGGAGGCGAAGCTGGGAGAGCCCAGAGGGCTGACGGGGCGTCAGGCACAGCACGTGCCTTGTCCCCCAATTCTGCGAGAGAAGGAGAAGAGGGAACTGCCTTCAATCACCCTGCTGATGTGGCAGGCACCACAATGTGCTTTCGCCTCGCTGTGCTGTCCCCTGGGACGTTAGGTATGAGGGCTGAGCCTGGCCCCTCTGTGTGCCCATGGCAGCGAGACCCCAGACCCAGGTGGGGGTCTTTGCAAGGGGCTGTGGCAGCAGGGACCACCACTGGGACAGTGGTGGCATGCATCCTGCCCGTGCCTGGGTCTGTTGCGGCTCCTTGCAGGGCAGCCGTCACCTTTTAAAGCAAAGCTGAAAGTGGGTTCCTCAACCACACTTACAGAGTTTTCCAGATTTTCCTCAGATCAGGAGGAAAGGCTCCCTGCCCGCCTCCCAGGTGCTGGGGGCATCCGGACCACTCGGCTCCCCACTGCATTCTCACCCAGGTCGAGCAGCTGTAAATGAACCTACAAGGCAGAAGGTGAAGGGCAGATGGGTCAGCCGCAGGGCTCACCGAGACTCCCTTCGTGTCTCTGGCAGGGGCCGTTTGCCGAGGATGTAATTAGAAGAGAGGTGGCATGGATGAACCTCTGTAACTCAGCGGTGTCCCCTGGGGTCTGTCCTGCGCTTGTCCCCAGCACGTGTCAGTGGCATTACTGTCGGGGCTGCGAGGTCCCTTGCCAGCCCTGCACCCAGGAGAGGGCTTGGGATTCGCCATCAGGGTGCTTTGGCTGATCAGGGGACTGTCACCTTTCGGGTAGCAGCTCCTGCTCACCAGCCATCCTCCTCCAATGTCATGTGGAGACTGGGGACAGCTCATGCAGGGACCTCTCCCCTCCTTGTCTCTCCTTGTCTCTCCTCTCCTCGAGCTCCAGAGACGGAGGCAGGCCAGCTGCCGCTGGATCTCACACAGCACCGGGTCTGTGCCGACCCCCAAACAGCTTCAGTTTCCCTTTATACTCGGTTGTATCGTGGGGAAAAGCTGCTGCTTCTTAAATGCATCCAAAAATTGACAGCAAAAACCAGAGAGAGACAAATGACGACTAAGGGGCTGGCAGCCTTCCTTCGATGCTAAAGCAGCCCAGCCCAGCCCAGCTGCTGCCGGGTGAAGGCGGCAGGTTTTGGTGTGGAGCGCTCGGCTGCACCGCAGACCTCTGCCATACTGCTGCCAGCAGAAGCTCCGGAGCATCCGACAGCTCTGCCCGGGGAGGGACCAGGAGCGGGAGGGCAGAGGGGGTCCTGGCTGGGCGCTAGGACGGCGTCGGCAGCATCTGCGGTTCCCCTCTGCCGGGCTGCGCTTTGCCGTCCTCATTTTGAGACTATTTGGCTGGTTTTCCCCGGCTTCGAAGCAGGGGCCTTTTTGTACCATGGAAAGCCAGTTGGCTCGCTCCTGGCGTGTCGGCATCTGCGGACTGCTAAGAAAAGTGTCGAATCAATTCAAAGGATCCAAAAGTGGTTTGGGGCAAAAAGTGCTGGCTGCTGACCCCCTGGAGCTGGGCCTCCGCGGCAGGAGCAGGCTGAGTCTCACAACAAGCTCTAGGAGGGAAATGTTTCGCTTTCCTTCTGCTTTTAGTCATTCGCATGTGTCCTTATGTGAAGTCCAGGCCAGGGAGATGATCTGGAGAAGCGATGTGTGAAGAAATGACTGCAGAAATGCTTTTCCTGGCTATGCCCTGGATCTAGCTTTGGGGTGTGAAAGGGTGCAAAGCTTGTAGGATGCCATCTACCAAAACACCGGGTAAGGGCTCCAGACAGAGCCAGTGAGCTGCAGCTGTGAACACAGGGTCTGAGTATGGGCAAACCCCATTATTATTTGTGTCTGCAGCTGCAGTGCTCCCCTCTTCCTACCTCGGCTTTTACCAGTGATGTACCTTAGTCCAAGGCAGGAGATCATCAGTCCTGGAGAAGGAAGGCCCCCCCGCCACCTCTGAAAAACAGGGACAAAAGTAACACAGATTTCTCTTGATACCTTCAAAGCAGGCTGTAAATGCCATGTCGCACTGCGGACACTCAGCTGCTGCAAATTGCAGGACCCTGAACGTCTTGGCCCCGGATACCCTCAAATGGTGGCAAGTAGCCCCTGTCCCTCGCTCGGAGTGGCTCAGTCTCAGCAGCCTGAAGCCGTGCAGCCCCAAATCCCTCTGTGCATCCCGGCCCCGCGCTGGGCTGCCAGTTCTCCATTTGCTCTGGCTGCCATTACATATTCCCGATGAATAGCTGGGGTCCTTGCTAAGTGTGTAGAGAATTGAGTAGGCTTACTGATAGAGCTAAATATATTCCAGGATTTAATTCTTGGGATTTTCAGTCTATTTCTGCAGGCAGCAAATGAGAGAGGATGTCTGGGCTTTTGCAGCCTGTTTTACAGCGTGTTTGGAATATACCTGGGCTCAGCTTTTTACTTCAGTTTTTGCATTAATAAACTCTGTGGTTTTGTTGGGTGGATCAGTTAGAAGAAGCAGAGGATGGTGAGGTGTTTCAGAAACTCTTCTGGAGTTTGGTTTCCCCGTGATAACGTACAAAACTAATGAAAGCTTTGCTTGTGTTTCACAGAAGGACCCAAAAACCAAAACTAAAAAACTTCTTAAGTTTGGAAGATGGAGAAAATTTCAGTTCTTCGGGGCTGACCTTAGACAGGAGATGCAGATTAGGAGGAAAGCAGTTGTAAAGAGCCCTGTGCGCATTTGCTGGGCCTGTTTAAAAGTGTCTTCAGGTCCAGAATGCCAGTCTTTCTGCTCCTGCCAGGACATGCGCTGTAATCAGCTTTCTCAGATAGGATTGATTTGTTTTTTCGTACAGGCACACTTTAGGGGACCCACAGAAGTGCACAGGGATACATCTCCTTGTTTTGCTTAAGAGGAATTTACGTAGTTTGCAGATTTTACGTTTACTCCCAGCAATTGCAACCCTGTGCAGCCATCAGGCCTTAATTTAAACGTGAAATGGCCAAAGACATCATCTCTGAGTAACGGCAGCTATTGTATGGGCATTAAGCTGTGCATACAATACGTTAATTGTATTTCTTTCCTTTAATCAGAGCTTAGCAAACATCTGCAGTTGTCAAGCTCAGTAGGGAGAATTGAAATGCAGGTCAGGGATTTACCCTTGCGGAGGGTGGGAGCTGGACCCAAAGAGCATGGGGATGGAGCCAGCCCGGATGGAGCTCACCGCCTCAAGCTCAGAAATATTTCCCATCTTTAATGTCCTTTTCCAAGGCAGCCTCACCCCACAGCCCAGCGCTGCCCTGGGAAGCTCCCCTTTCCAGGGGAGATTTCCAAGGCATCGGCAGGGCTTTGGAAAACCCGTTTGGCACCTGCTGAAGGTTTTTGTTTGTAAAACCAGCTCAGATCTACAGACTTTCCCTGCTTAAAGCGGGGGGGGG